>QLTV01012198.1:8586202-8601326 GCA_003457575.1 Thermophis baileyi | reverse complement strand
GTAACAAGTGTTTTTTCTGCAGTTATAATTATCCTCTGAAGTCTGTGTCTGCCTTGTTGGGTTGCAGAACCAAACCAGACAGTTATAGAGGTGCAGATGACAGACTCAATAATTCCTCTGTAGAACTGTATCAGCAGCTCCTTGGGCAGTTTGAGCTTTCTGAGTTGGCGCAGAAAGAACATTCCTAATTCTTTCTATTTTATGAGGAATAGATGTGCGTTTTTCAATTCATTTCCCAGAAAAACAAGAGTAGCTGCTCTAGTCAGATTGCTAACCAAGAACCACCAGCATGTTCTAAGAGCACTCCCAAATATACTGAGAAGAAAGGAAAATGGGAATTGTAGTGAATAATAGTGAAGAACAAGGGACTTTCAGGAAGGAAACTCTTCTGACAATTGAAATTATGGAGAAAAACACATGCCAGCAATACTAAATTAACAAAGAAATGTCTGACTAATAAGGGATACATCTGGTGTGCTGAGAAGAGACACATAAAAATCTAGTTAATATTGAGGATTAATGTGAATGTCTGGCAAATGGCTTGGTTGAAACAAGCATATTGAACTAAACTGAATCCAGATGTCATTAGTTTCTTTAATAGCAAATGAGGATGGAGGTGGACTACAAAATTTTCTTTGGTTTCTCTGATTACTATTATAGATACCCTGGTATTATTATACCTATAGATTTAAATTAAATAAATAACATTGTAATTAAAATCATTACTCATCCTGTTTAGAAATGTTTACATTAGGAAAAGTGCCTTTACACACACACACACACACACACACACACACACACACACACACACACGAAGAGAGGGAGAGAAAAAACCAAAGAAAAATTTTGCATTAGGAGAGTGTTCACAGCAACACATACACATTTTATTTAAACTAACATGATAAAAAGGAGATAAAGACCTATTCATTCTACACTTAGAGTCTACATACAGTCTGAGGAACAGATGAAGAGCACCCAAATGAAAGAGAAATGGACATACACATACAGTATTTCTATAGCTGCCATCCATATCATCTTAGAAAAGACAGTGTTTCTTGACCTATAGTCTGACTAAAACTTAGTATTTTCCCTAAGGACCATAGGAACTATGGCCAATAATGTGATGTCAATAGAGTGTGTAGGACTACTTTTGGCTTGTGGGTGTTTTAAGCATGAAATTAGGACACAACACTTGAAGAGACTTAAGATGGTAATTTTATCTTTTCAATCCTAAATAGCAAGAAATTACCTTTTTTCTGGAGTGGGTAGGAAGGAATAATTTAAAGGCATACAACTGGTACAAGCTTTCTTCCTTAAAACTATATTTTCCAAAGCCTAATAATAGCAATGATGATAATATACACAAAACGTTTCAACACAAAACATTTCTTCACATATGAAAGAGACTTCTGTTTTTCTAATTATATTTTCAGACCACGTGAACATTTCTTTCAAATTTCTTTTTTGGTGAGGTTTTTTTAAACTTATTTTCTTGATGGAAATAGCAAAAGTGTCAAACTTGAATCAAAACACTGCATCCTAAAAATATCCTCAAGTTGGTTTGAGGTGGCTGCAGTTCAACAAATATAAGTCCAATGGATCTAAGTGTTCCATGATTTTGTAATACAAAACTCAAGATAGTTTCAAGTGATTCAGCAAATGGAAACAGTGGGGACTCAGAACAAGTCTCTTGAGATGCAAAAATCCTACATGATAGCATAGGTAGACAAATTCTAACCTTTCCTGCAGCCTAGTGATTGTCTGAGTTTTGGTGGCTGTAATGTGATAACACTAGCTTTCCCTGAATTTGGATGGTGTATCTAATTTGCACTGGTTGAAAGGAATGTGAGGAGCAATTACTTCTACAATGGCTATCTGCATTAAAAATCTTCTTTTAAAATCTCTCATACAAGATATAACCCTAATGTCACCTGAAGTTTTTCAGCCTACCTTTCTAGCTACAGCCTACCTTTCTTAGAATTCAAAGTACAATATTAATGGGCTAGAGAGAAGTTCCCTGAAGATGGGCTCCAGCATGAGTCCAAAAGCTCAGAAGATAAAACCAACTCAGATTGGATCCTGCAACATTATCCTGGGACATGTATAGTCACCTTCATTTGTGACAATATTAATTTGCCTTGGGAGTATGATTATATATTAAATGAAAGAAATGTGAGGAGAAGCTTACTACTAGTTATAATTACAATGCTCTCTGGCTGTACAAAAGATCCTGAGGTGATTTAAAATGCTTCCCAGCTTTGGGTCCACTCTGATCTGAATAGAATAGAATAGATTAGAATAACAGAGTTGGAAGGGACCTTGGAGGTCTTCTAGTCCAACCCCCTGCTTAGGCAGGAAACCCTACACCACTTCAGACAAATGGTTATCTAACATCTTCTTAAAAACTTCCAATGTTGGAGCATTCACAACTTCTGGAGGCAAGTTGTTCCACTGATTAATTGTTCTGTCAGGAAATTTCTCCTTAGTTCTAAGTTGCTTCTCTCCTTGATTAGTTTCCACCCATTGCTTCTTGGAATCTGGATGAGAATCTGGATCTGGATGAGTTCCTGGATATTTCTTATTTCCTATTCTTACCAGGGTAAAGATCTCCTGGAGGTTTACAGCACTGTCCCAATGTCCAACTCACACCACACCAGGGGTGGGTTCCTCCCGGTTCGGACCGGTTCGCCCGAACTGGTAGTGACCCGCTGGTGATGTCACAATGATGTCACCGAACCGGATCGGTCAGTGCCGGTCCGTGGGGGCTGCCATCTTTTTTTTATTTTTATTTTTATTTTTTTCCTTCTGAGCATGCGCAGAAGCTGACTTCCAGCACTGTGAATGCAGTCACCATCTTTTTTTTTGGCTTTGGTTTTTTTGGGGGGTTGTTACTGCGCATGCGCGTGCGTGCCCATGTGGTGCGGGAGGGAGCGAACCGGCAGCGAGGTAAGTTGGAACCCACCCCTGCACCACACGTGTCCGGGAATCTCTCCAAACTGAGAATCTTAGAGGGCTTCAACCAAGAAGATAAACTACAGTATGATAGTGCTACTTGAGATGGTTGGAGCAGCAAAGAAATAAAAATATTTAAATTTGGGAGACCATATTAAAAAGAATATTTATGTGTAACTTCTACAGTTGCTATATGTTTCTTTTTATCTCTCACACAAAACCCATCCTTTTCAGTACAAATCTCCTCCAGGGCAGGAGGACTTCCTGACAGAAAATATTATATTCCAAGTCAATCTTTTAATGAGTTATTTAAAATACATATATTAAAATAATTTTCTAAATCCATATTTTCTGTGTCTAACCTTGCAGGCAATTACAAGCATGGATTGCCCTCTTCCCCAGGTTCACCAGTTGGTTTACTATTTTTTCTTTCTTTCTGAGAGTCAAAGAAAGAACGAATGGCAATTTCTGCCTGATGGAATGAGAAAATAGGAATGAAGCAACAAAAGTGGAAGGGAAAAAAGAAGGAGGGAAGGAGCCAAACTGCTGATCAGGAAAGGAGTCTCACTCAAGGGAGAAAAAAATAGTTTCTCCTTGCTGGCTTTTATACACGTATATGAACAAACACTCTTGTTACATTTTTCTTCAGTAATTCACTGGCTTTTCTTTTCAAGGATACACGTTATTCCAACCATGTAAAGTCTCATTTCTGTACTTGGATCTTCACCCAACCAAACCCTCTCTCCCAGCCCCAGCTCATGTCCCATGCAATCTAGTAATAACTTGATGAGTGAAGAATAGTTCTCACCTGTCTCAGCAACGTGCCATACTACTGGCCAGAGTGTTATGTCCATGCTGTGTGTGTATATATCTGAAGTATACAGTATACAGTATGTGGCCCCAAACCAGTCTGCAAAGATAAACAGAGGAGCCATGTGAATCTCCTCCAATTTGATTCTCAATCAGTAATTATTCTGGAAATGAAAGGGACAGCCAGATAAGCCAAATAGATCTCATCCAGTGTGCATCTCTCAGATAAGCAAGAGACAAACTGCTAAAGCAATCATTGCCAGGTCTAGGCAGACCTCACAATTGTTGCCCAAAACTGGAACTGGTCCATCTCTTCACCTTCCCCATTTGCTTATGTAGTGCAGAACAGAGTCTCGATGATACATATCTCTTGTCCTTGCAAATGGTCTACCATATTGATCACATCGAGGCTGCCAGGCTTGGGTCTGTCCAGGTAAAGGCCATGCCAGAACTGAGCCTGCAAGTGATCCTGCTGAGGTAAGGGTTGAGGTGGCAAGGAACTAGAAGTTCCCAGAATACAGAAGGAACTATGGAAGCATATCACTTTTGCCTTACCTCAAGGCTCCCAAATATCAACTATCTATATTATGGGAGCAAAAACCCTCAAGTTTAAATATATAAAAGTTTTTCATATCTTGGTGATCAACCATTATGTAAGTGGCTTCATTCTTCTCTGCCATATGCTATTTCTTTGAATCTGTGGCCAAATAAAGCCCAGCAGTTGATTTAAGGTGATGTGTTGGAAAATTAATTATTGCTAAACCTCAGTGTAAAGTCTGATAGCTGAAGAACAACTACTTGTCTGCCCATTCATCTAGCTGCAGCCTGGTTTTGTCTCTTCCACCAAGGTCACGTCTGCAATGAGGAGGTCTTTTCATCAGATGAGACAGTCATTGTGGATGTTAATTTTCTTCATCTTTGGGCCACCCAAGCTGGCAAACATAAATGCTTGCTTAGAATCCAATGGCTTCGGCTTCTCCACCAACTTGCAGGCAAATATGCTCTGTTTGACATTGTGCTGAAGTCTGAGCAAACAGATAGGAACAGATGAAAATGATCCACCCTTCCCCCCAAAAATTTTTTTAAAACCTACTGCAGTATGAATAAAATTTACATTTGATACACAGCAGTTGCTGTAATTCTTTATAATAATGTTGGAACATCAGTTATTGTATTCTTGGATGCGTTTTTATCTGTTCCAGTTTGCTTGCCAGAGAGAAACTGGACAGCTGCTAGTCAATTTCACAGGCTATGTACTGACACTAGATGCAGAAGGATATCTGGATGTTATCTGGACAGGTGCTTAAACATTCCAGGGACTGAAAGCTTTGGTGTCCTTTCTCCTGCTGACCTGCAATCTGCAGTGGTTGCGGACAGGATGATATGGGTCCACAAGAGCAAGTTCCTCTATAGATGTCTCTCCAATGGCAATTAAATCCAGAATGGCTACCTTCATATGCCATGTGCCCCTTAATTTTCTTTGGTTTCATTCCAAAGACCCCCACAGATTGTCTCCCAGCCAGTCTAAGCAAACAGCAGCAAGGACTTGACTGATCCTTGCCTGCTCAATTTGCCAAGAGAAAATGATTCACACGATAACAGCTGAACTGTTCCAGGCAAGACAACTTCTAATCACATCATCCAAAACAGAATGGAACACTTGAAACACTTTGAAACAGCTGAAACCATATTTTGGTCCATATCAAAAAAAAAAAAAAAGCAGCCTTGTTTTGGTTCATACTTATACTCATACTTTGGTTCATACTTCATACTTTAGTTCATACATACAAAATATCTGAGACACATAGTGTGTGCTTTGTTCATGTAGGCACAAGTTGAAACATTTGTCCATGTTTGACATGGTTCGGATATGAGATGTTTTGCACCCATATTTTGAAGCTTCATCTCAGATCTTTTAGCTATCTCAAACATTCTTTTCTTTTCTATTTTTTTGTTGTGTTTCACCCATAACTTATTGGAGAAATTATGTCTGCTGCAGACGATAGTCAACTAAATCCCTCTTTCTAATTTAAATATTTCCCCTATGCTCCAACTGCAATGGGAGAATCTCTTCATTCAGACTAAACTTTTTAACCTACCCACCTGAATGAGAGAAGAAAGAAATGATATATTCCCCAAATTGTTATTGATCTTGGGCTATGAACCAGCAGCACAATGCTGAGTCAAAAGATTTTGGATATGAAATCTCAAATTAATTAATTCATACTCAAGTTGAATTAGGGAACCAGGTGAATAGTTTTAAAACATCAGAGTTTCCTGATCAGTTTACTGCACCTTGACAATCTCAGCAGTTCTGGAGGGCAGATTAAGGAAATTTCCTCATGCTAATGGAATTTATCCATGTAGTGTCTGAACAGTTATTTTGCTGGCTCATGACATACTATGCTGTGATTTTTACAAAGATTTCCCTAATAGGCTGATTGCATTATTAAATCTTTTCCTGGGTGAACAAATGAATTATATGTCCATTATCTTTTTTCTTGAGCAGGACACAAAAGTTTTATGTAGCCATTTCTTCTGTGTTAGCTTGTAGAATTGCCTGCATCCAGCTGATTAATTTCTTCTTGATTATCTTAGCTGGAAGTTTTAATACTTGACTATAGCATAGAATGATACATTTTGAAATATCTATTGGTTTGATATCCATTTTTATGCTTTTGTTGTTGTTTTTCCTCTTTGTATTTTATTGTGTCAACTTGGTATTTTATTTGTTAAAGGTTATATTTTATCCATTACATTAGTCAGTGACCATAATGAAAAAATTGAAATGAACTGAATTAAACACTTTTTTATATAAATACTAAATAAGTATATGGGTGATTTGGTAAAAAATTGCCTTTGATTTGTTGTCAAAGTACCTTTATGTTGGCTTGGTGTGTTTTTTCTAATTCTGAAAGATAATGGTACAAATAAAAAAAATTCAAAATATATTAATTAGCACTTAGCTAACTCAACAATTACACATGTAAGATTTAAGGAATTGTTAGATCTTCCTAGCCAGTTCTTACATCAAATTGTAATCTTTCGCAATCTGAGAGGTGGAATAACTGAGATGTAGCTAACTGATGAATGGTTGGATGATCCTGTCTGTAGATTAGGAAAAGTTTTAAAAACAAACAAACAAAATAGTACAATTCAATTCAAATTTTGTAATTCCACAGATCACTGAATAATAAAAAAAGTGCAGTGCTTGACAATAAAGGATGAGGATCATTATCAAAAAGTTATATTTCTGTTTATATATTTGGACTGTGTTTTTGGAAAAAAAAACCTTTACAAAATGAAATGTTATTTTCACACATGTTATGCATGAATTATATTGGTATGACTTTACAATTATGCTTATTCTATCTTTTTATATGAATAAAATTTCTTTGTATTATTGTGCTTTTATTTCCATAAGGTGTTTATATAAGATAGCCACATATTTATGGGACTATTTCAAGAATATAGGAGCTGAAAATGACTATGCTTATGGTTGCAATTTTTTTAAAAAAATGATAATTTGCATAGCATATTTACTATATATACTGGCACATTAAATGGTTTACAATTCTCTTCCCAATCTACACCAGCCAGTTTGGTGTAGTGGTTAAAGTACCAGGCTAGAACTCAGGGGACCATGAATCTAGTCCCACCTTAAGCACAAAGCCAGCTGGGTGACCTTAGGCCAATCTCTCTCTCTACTTTAGCTCTAAGAAAAAGGCAATGTCAAATCACTTCTGGAAGTCTTGCCAAGAAAACTGCAGGGACTGGTCCAGACAGTTGCCAGAATACACAGAAAAAGATGAAGAAATATTTGACTTTAGCTGAGTCCCTCAAAAAGAGTTTTATTACTTATTCACAAGGATGCTGAGACCATTATAAACAATATCCAAAATACAGGGTCATTGCCAGGCATTGATAAAAGTGAATGTTTTGACAGAACATTGAAGATCCTATTCCAGTAAATGTTTATAACATTTTTGAAGAAAATTAAAATAATGTCCAAAAGGCTCAAGATATTTGTATCTATTTCTGGAAAATTCATCCATTGCAAATATGTTTGCCTTTCACATCTGTCTAGGCTGAGTAAATGTGTAGATAGAGGCTATTACACAAAGTTTACACAGAGCAAGATTAACCACCATTCATCTTCACTGAGTTTATGCAAAATATTGACCACATCAAATGAGGTGTTTCCTTTTACAATCAATTGCCATGGCTTATTAATTTATTTATGTTTCAAAGGGTCAAATATTGCCTTAACAGCTTTCAAAGAAACCAGTAAAATACCCATTAAAAGATACTTAGCTGTAAACTAAAACAATAACATTAAAATGTATGGAAAAATAGATTGTGAGTATGCAGATGAACTATAGTAAGAAATATTAAGCCCAATGTAAGATTGTTTTTGCCAAAGGGAAAACAGATTTAATGTCTGATAACAAGCATATCCAAGGCAGGACCTGCAAGTGATGCCCCATTAATGAGGGCACAGACTACACAGTGTAGGGTGGAACATATGTAAAGCTGCCTTCATCCCAAAGCAAACCTTTTAAATTGGCCTCCCTTTCCAATATTGGTTATCAGTTAAATAGCTAGTGGCTACCTTTGAGAAAGCACCCAGACCATCTTTGAAGAGGAACACCTGAGCAGGGGTGAAATTCAAAAATTTTCCCTACCGGTTCTGTGGGCATGGCTTGATGGGTGTGGCAGGGGAAGGATACTGCAAAATCCCCATTCCCTCCCCACTCCAGGGGGAAGGATACTGCAAAATCTCCATTCCCTCCCCACTCCAGGGGAAGGATACTGCAAAATCCCCATTCCCTCCCCACTCCAGGGGAAGGATACTGCAAAATCCCCATTCCCTCCCCACTCCAGGGGGAAGGATACTGCAAAATCTCCATTCCCTCCCCACTCCTGGGGGAAGGATATTGCAAAATCCCCATTCCCTCCCCACTCTTGGAGGAAGGATATTGTGAAGTCTCCATTCTCCATTCCCACTCTGGGGCCAGCCAGAGGTGGTATTTGCCGGTTCTCCAAACTACTCAAAAACTACTCAACTCAAACTCCAAATTACTCAAAAACTACTACTCAAAATTTCCCTACCAGTTCTCCAGAACCTGCTGAATTTTACCCCTGCACGTGAGGGAACTCCCTTGGGCCAGAGTGGCACCAGCAGGATACTGGGCTACCAATCCTGGACTCCCTGCACCAGGCCAGAAATCAGGAGACTGTCAGTTCAAGTCCCACCTTAGCAATGAGAGACTTGGGGCCAGTTAGTCTTTCTCAGCCCAACCAACCTCGCAGGGTTATCGTTGTGGGAAAAATAGGAGGGTGAAGGAGAATTAGATATGATCGCCGCCTTGAGTGGTTTATACAAAAAATAATAAAGGTGGCATCTAAATTTATTAAACAAATAAAATAAATAAATTAGGGTACCAGACCTGGGCTGCACAGATCTGCATGTCCATTAGATGGCACCAAAATTTAGAATTGCTTTTATGTTTTTGCTGCCATCTAGTAGTTGTTCTAGTCTGTCACATTCAGTCATTGCTGGCTTCTATCTACTGCTCCATCCCCAGCCTTTCCGGCACCCAAAGAAAACCCCTAGATTTCTCTGGAGCCAGTTTGGTCTAGTGGTTAAGGCTAGAAATCAGGATATATGTTTCTAGTCTTGCTTTAGACACAAAGCCGGCTGCATGACCTTGAACCAGTCATACTCTCTCAGCCCCAGGAAGGAGAAAATGGCAAGTCACTTCCAAAATCTTGCCAAGAAAACTTCAGGGACCTGTCAGGCATTTATCAGGAGTCAACAATGACACAAAGGCAGCAAAATACATCTCTGTGAGTACATGCTTGTCTTGTAGCAGATCATAATGAGGACTGTTTTTTAAGCACTGATGATACAGATATGGTTTCCAATGCCTGCAAGCTCCAGTAGTCAACACCCTTTCCTTGATTATATTTATACCACTGGGAATAAGTAGGTTTAAGTCAGGTAAGACTTCATATACTATTAAAGATAGGGGCTCATAAGAAACGGAAAATTAGTGAAGTCATTTCAATATGTAGATAATGTGGGGTTCAGAAGCACTGCTCCCCAGATCAGCTGCTGCATTCTGGGTCAGCTGCCAGAGTTCAGCCTTGAGATTACCAATGCATAAGTCACTGAAGTTCTTTCTCCTTCAACACACACCTGATTTATCAGACAAAACAGAAAAGAAACTCTTTGCCACCAATATTATGCAGCTGTCCATCATCATTATTGGCTCCAGGATAAATCTACCCACATCTGACTGCAGTCTAGTCCAGAACAGCCATATCTCTCAAATCCTGATATCCCGCATCAATGCAGTAGAGTTGCAGACGATGTTTTCTAAACTGTTCTACTACGAAAAGCTGAATTTAGGTGATATTTTCCAGAAGAGGGACAGGGAAAAGGGACCTTTGTGGATTCTCTTGGACCTTAGTATCATGATATTTTTCTGAAATAGTTGTCCAAGCTGTGTGTTGTAGAATAGCCTTGGAGTCATTTTGTTAAAATAGATGATCATTTCCAGAAAATGGTATTAAGAATTTTCACTCAGTCCCATGGCTTTTGTACTGTTAGATTCCACAGGGCTCTTTTATATCTACAATGTTCTTCAATGTTTATGAGAAACCACTAAATAAAGTCATTCAGAGATTCAGAGTAAAGTATCATCAGAAAGAACCTATGGTAGAAAGGATTGAGATAATCCATTTCCTCTAATTGCTTCTGGAACTACAGCAGCATCAACCTCTTGTAACTTTAAGGATACCTTGGTGAAAGAAGATGGAAGCTAAGAGATCTAGGCAGCATGATTTCATATCAGGAATACTGTGTTTTCATCATAGTCTGAATGAAAGGAGCCCAGTACTTTAAGAATCTTTTCCTTGAGGTATAATATCAGGAAGAATAAAAGAAGTATTGAGGCAACTTTTCAATCAGGAATTTGCTCTATATGGAGCACTATTGTGCTGATGAGATTTGTCACTTGCATACTTCAAAAAAAAAAAAAACCCTAGTTAAATTATTTCAACCAGACAACTAGTTCTCTAATCTTTATTTAGCCTATCATAGTATGATGCTAAGATAGCTCATCTATAAATTCCATTTGATGAGGTTAGGTGGGGATAAATTAAATGATATTCCTGGCATTTATTATGTTGATGCATGTTATGAGATGAATTGATCTTTTTTATATATGTTTTTGTGATTAACCTGATTTATAGATGTTGGGCATGTATTCTTTTATTAGTAATCTGAGTCTATAAGCCCAGCCATCCAGCAAATGAATAAAGTCATGTTTAAAAAAACTCCAGCTCTTCATGTTACAAAGATATATATTCATGAATGAGATTGAGATGATTAGAATAAAAATACATTTTCATGCTTTCAAAGCCATGGCTAACCAGGGATTTAGACATCCAGATGCCTTTATAATTATTACTCAGGGTTTTGTGAATCTGAGCTTTCACTAAAAGAAAGGTGAAACTCAGTTTGTTATTCCCTAGAATGTGCTAAATATAATTGCTGCCTAAGATATTTTTGTCCTTCTGTCCAACTGTTTTTATTTATCTTCTTTATTTTCCAATTAACTTCAGTGGTGACCTGTTATCAGCTCTGTAACTCTGGTATTTTCTAAGCAAATAGCATACTAACAGCATAACATCTACAAAATTTCAGACAGACTGGACAAAGAACCACTATTTTAGAGGTGATTAAACAACATGAGTTTCATGCATAATTAAACTATGCATCAATTATTAAACTATTGAATTTGCTGCCATCAAATGTGCTGCTGGCCACCAGTTTAGATGGTCTTAAAATGGAATGGAAAAATTCATGAAGGATCAAACTATCAATGATTGGATACTGCTTCCTGAATCACAGGAAACAGAGCCATTCTGTTTATTCTAATAAATAAGACTGGATATCTATCCTGAAGTTACGTCCAGATAGCATATCTTTTTGTAATTATTCAATACAAGCTTACATAAAATCCATGGAGTATGAACTTGCATTGATAGCACACAAGAAATTCCATATGCAAATTGTAAAAGCATTCAAATTGATTACATTTTTCATTTTAAACACTTCACTTGTTTTGATATGCAATCCTCCTTTTCTTAAAATAATTCATTTACCTTTGGTTCACTGTTATTATCCTGTGGTAAGATGAGCAGCCAATAAATTTGATAAAAAAAATGAAATGAAATGAAATGAAATCCAATAAAATGAAATGAAATGAAATATAAAATAAAATTAATAATAATAAAATAAAATAAAATAAAATAAAATAATAAAATATAAAATAAAATAAAATAAAATAATAAAATAAATAATAAAGTAAAATAAAATAAAATAATAAAATAATAAAATAAATAATAAAATAAAATAATAAAATAATAATAAAATAAAATAAAATAAAATAAAATATTTTTTTCCTGTTGACTTTTTGGTGGTGTCTGAAAGACTGTTCTCTGCATGCTGAATGGCACTCTATATATATATACTAGAAGAGGCCACCCAGAGGGACTTTCAGAGGCTGTAAGGAGATGGCTTATTCCATTACTGATAAAAACTAATAATTACTTTCAGGTCACTTTTTAAAGCCAATCTAGACAATAATTTGATCCCCTGTAATGATGGCTTCTTGCTTAAAACTAGAATTAAGAACCCTTAAAGTTCAAATCTGAGCTTGTGTCAGTTTCAGAATCCCTGGATAAATATGAACTGTGTATATATATATATATAATCCTCACACTCCAAGAAGGACCAGGGCTAATAGAAATTTATTTAATTTTTCTCTTGTTCTTTGATATTCACACCAAATGACAAAACACATTTAAGGTTTACCCTGGGTATGTTTAAAGTTATAGTACTCCTCTTAGCTGTGACAAAATCTGAGAAACCCTATGACTGGTGATATAAAAGTATTTCTGGGCTGGGAAACTGCATTCACACTATGTGATCAGAATCTATGGATACTATGGATCTGTCTTCCCACATCCTTGCCTCTTGGAGAAAGGTGTCCTCTTCTACTCTGTGTGTATGAGAGGAGGGACAGGGAGATATACAGGGAGAAAGAACTATATAACCTCACTGTGTTGCAAAAAGTCTGTCCATTTTTATATTTTCTCTAACTAACATCAAATGAAGCACCTTCACATGAGCTGAAGCCTCAACTGACTTTTTCATGGATTATTGGTCATTCATTAGAAAAGACTTTTCTGCCCCAGTCTACATGAAATGAAACAAACAGCACAGTGTTTCTCTACCCCTGATTAATTTATTCATTTATTTTAAAATAATGATAAAAGGGGGGAAATCGGAAATATCATTATGATAAAAATACAATGTCAAAAAAAGAAAAGAAAGAAGAAAAGAAAAGAGAAAAGAAAAGAAAAGAGAAAAGAAAATAAAAGAGAAAAGAAAAGAAAAGAGAAAGAAAAGAAAAGAAAAGAAAAAGAAAAGAAAAGAAAAGAGAAAAGAGAAAAGAGAAAAGAAAAAAGAAAAAAGAAAAAAGAGAAAAGAAAAGAAAAGAAAAGAAAAGAAAAGAAGGCACCAGGTTAGAAACCAGAAGACTATGAATTCTAGTTCCATTTTAGGCAAGAAAAACAGCTAGGTGACTTTGAGCCAGTTGCTCTCTCTCTCAGCCCAACTCACCTCACAGGATGATTGTTGTGGGGAAAATAGGAGGAGGAAGGAATATTAGGCATGTTTGCTGTCTTCAGTTATTTATAAAAACAATAAAGGGTTTTTTAAAAAAACATCTAATCTAGCTTCTTTAGCAAGAGTGTCAATAGACTTTATATTATGCATTGTACAACAGAAATAATATTTAGAATTTATTGGACTCCATTATGTTTACATTCAAAAGAATTGTCAAAAACAGGATTTTATTGGAGTTGTAATAAGATTAAAGGCTTATTTAAAACACTTGTTTTCACAATGTCCTGAATTTATCTCATTTTGAGGGAAAGTAATGGACTATATAAATATAATTGTGTGACAAAAGCTAAACTTTCTCCAATATTCTTGAACTATATAAATTAATAGTTAGAATGTTTTAAATATTTTTTTTAAGTTATCAAAATATAAAATAGAAATGAAAATGAAAATAGTGGGAAAACGACGACCAACGACTAGTGAGGTCGCACAGGGCTGGCCTTCTGCAGGTTCCGTCAGCCAGACAGTGTCGGCTGGTGGGCCTGCGGGGGAGTGCCTTCTCTGTAGCTGCTCCGACTCTGTGGAACCAACTTCCCCCCGAGATCCGTACTACCCCCACCTTACTGGCTTTCCGTAAAGCCGTTAAGACCTGGCTTTTCTGGCAGGCCTGGGGCCAATAATTGACTGATTGGCCCATGTATGTTTGTGTGAATGTTTTATTTTAATATTGATATATTTTTAAATTGTTTTTTTATATATATGTTTTTATTGTTGTCTTTTTTATATACTGTGAGCCGCCCAGAGTTCTTCGGGAGTTGGGCGGCATACAAATTTTATTAAATAAATAAATAAAATAAATAAAATAGAGGAGAGAAAATGGGAAAAATGTTGGGATATTCATGAGCAGGAAGAGTCATGTGGTAACTGTTATGTTCTAACTGTTTCAACTGTGTTGCATGGTTCCAACCAGGTCCAGCGTTTGAGCGGGAAAAAGCTCAAACGCTATTGGCTGGTCTGTCTGACAGCTCCCTATAAAAGGGCAAGCTGTCAGACTGCTCTTTGCTGGTTGCTGATACAAGAGCTGAAATAAAGAACTGCTTTGGAAGTCTGTCTCCTGTCATCTCTACCCACTATCTAACAGTGGCGACGAGGGCTTGGGTTCAGGACAACCGTGACTGCTTCTTCAGCGATTCCAACCAGCCAGGCAGCTACCTTTCTGCCTACTCTCTGCCGCGATGTCCACCTTCCACCCTCCGGCGCCTTTCGACCCGACCCGGGAGAAGTGGGACTCCTATATGCGGCGCTTCGAGTGCTTCCTTGAGGCAAACGACATGCTGGGTCTGACCGACAACCGTAAAAGAGCTGTTTTTCTCAGTCACTGTGGCCCCGAGGTGTTTGACACCGCGGAGTCTTTGTCAGACCCAACACCGGTCCAGACCGTTCCGTGGCAAGTGCTTCAAGCCACGCTGAAGACGCACTACGCGCCCACCCCGTCCAAGGTCGTCCGGCGATACGAATTTCGGCAGCGAATGCAGCAAGAGGGCGAATCAATAAATCAGTATATCGCCGCCCTCCATAAGGCATCCGGCCATTGCGAGTTCCGCGACCTGGACGACCCAGAGAGCAGCGACGATGACAGCGTCTGCCGCACCGATCGCCGAT
>QLTV01012198.1:8550284-8575294 GCA_003457575.1 Thermophis baileyi | reverse complement strand
CTCTAAGTGGAGGGTAATGGATTGGTTAATGATTGATTCCATGACTTTGCAGGTGACGCAACATAAAGAGATTGGTCTGTAATTTTCAACTAGGCTGGGGTCTCCCTTTTTGAAGATAAGGATGACCGTGGCTAGTGACCATAGGTTGGGTAGGGAGCTGGTCCTGAAAGATTTATCAAAAATTATGCTCAGAGGTTCTGCTAGGGCAGTGGAAAGTTTTTTTAAGAAGTAGGCACATAGTCCATCTGGTCCAATGGATAGAGATGGTTTTAGATTGCGTAGTGCCTTTTCAAAGTTGTCTTCTGTAAAATCGGTGTGTATTAGATCATTGTAATTGTCATTCGACTAGGAAATATTGGACATGAGTTGTTGCTGTTTACAAAGACTGAGCCAAAGAATGTGTTGAAGAGGTTGGATTTAACGGTTTCATCATTACAGTCTTTATTGTTAAGTCCTTTTGGAGGTGGGATGGTTCTCGTCTCTTTAAGTTTGTTGTTTACAAAATTGTAGAATGCATGGTTGGATTTTGTGCGCAGGAGTTTTCCTCTTGTTTGATATGATAATTTGTGCATTCAGTCTTTATTTGTTGGCATAAGTTTTTGTAGCGGCTCCCGGTTGGATTTCGTGCACAGTAGGTTTTCCTCTTGTTTGATATGATAATTTGTGCATTCAGTCTTTATTTGTTGGCATAAGTTTTTGTAGCGGCTTTTGAAGTTGGCTATGTTGGCTAGCCAGTTTTGTTTTTTCTCCAAAGAGATTTTTTTTGTTGTTGCTTGGAGCTTCCTTATTGTTATGGGTAATTTGTTTTTCCTGTTTTTGGGAGTTATTAGTGGTACGTATAGTTTAATGACTCTTTTGACTTCAATTAAGAAGATGTTGTAATGGTCTTCGGCAGTATTACAGCCAGTGAATAGGGTTTGCCAATCAAGAGATGAGAGGTCAGTGTTTATGAGATCATAGTTGGCTTTTTAAAATTATAACTGGGGATCCCATCATTATGTTGATTTTTGTAAGGGTGTATATTGAGACAGAAGTCAATCATGCTGTGCTGATGGAAAAGGGTTCTTTTATTTGTAATCCATAAATTGAGTTTGAACTGTTACAGAAGATGAGATCAAGGCAGTTGTTGTTGGTTACTAATCCAGTCCCAGATTAGTTACAGCATTGTATAGGGTTGAATGTATAGGTTCTGTTGTACATTCGTTAAAGGACCATTTAATAAGAGCTAGATTGAGGTCACCAACAAAGATGAGAGGCTGGAGGCTGCCCACGTTAGAAGTGAAGTTAACTTATTCGCATGTTCGATGTCATAGTCTGGGGCTCTGTAACATAGTAGAAATCATAATGTGGTGTTTAAAGATAGTTCACAGATGATGGTCTCAGGAAGAGCAAGTTCATGCGTGGATATTTTTTAGGTTTAAGGACTTTTTGTAAAAGATAGCAACACTGCCTCCTCTTCGGAGTTCTCGATCAGATCGGTAAACATGACAGTTTCGTTCTATGATCTAGATCTCACCAAA
Source organism: Thermophis baileyi (assembly GCA_003457575.1). Lineage (NCBI taxonomy): Eukaryota > Metazoa > Chordata > Lepidosauria > Squamata > Dipsadidae > Thermophis > Thermophis baileyi. The sequence continues at coordinate 8,573,774 of QLTV01012198.1, read as the reverse complement.
GCTCACTCTGTGCACCAAAGAGCATCATCCCATCGAGTTTAATAGTGTTTATAGTTTTTATGGGATGTGGTGGCTCAGTGGCTAAGATGCTGAGCTTGTCGATCAGAAGGTCAGCAGTTCAGCGGTGTGAATCCCTAGAGCCGCATAATGGAGTGAGCTCCCGTTACTTGTCCAGCTTCTGCCAACCGAGGAGTTCGAAAGCACGTAAAAAATGCAAGTAGAAAAATAGGGACCACTTTGGTGGGAAGGTAACAGTGTTCCGTGCGCCTTCGGCATTTAGTCATGCTGGCCACATGACCACGGAGACGTCTTAGGACAGCGCTGTCTCTTCGGCTTAGAAACGGAGATGAGCACTGCCCCTAGAGCTGGAAACGAGAAATTTCTCAATCAGAAACTGATATGCTTATTTCCCACAAACAGGACTAAGGAGAGGGGGGTTCAGCTGGTACATTGTTCCGGGGCCCATGGAGCTCAAAGGGGGCCCATGAAGGGGAAAAAATTTAAATGTTTACAAAACCGAATTTTTAAAATCCTCTCGGAGCATGTGGAGAACGCTCCTTCCTTCTATAAACCACCCGCCTCAACGTAAAGCTTGCTGGGGCTTCTTGCAATCTCAGTTGCGTCTGAGCGTCTTGCTCACGAGATCTTGAAGCTTAGTTTTTTTCTTCCTTCACAGCAGAAGGAAGAGTCGGGGAACTTTCCTAGCTGTCGAGCTAGCCATCTGCCCATGGAGGAGCAGTTTGCTTCGTAGGCCCGCCCATCCCCGCTTCGAGCTGAGCATCAGTTTTATAACCCACCATCTGCCTTAAAGCTCTTCTCTGTCGAAAGGAGGCCTTCTTCCTCTCCCTCCTTCCTGACATGACGAGAGTAAGGGCGCTGCTGGCTGGGTCTCCCTGCAGGGGGAAAGTGGGCCACGCTGGACCGCGGCCTCACTCTTTCTCTGAAAGGTGCTTTAGCCAGGCTGAGGCTCCCAGCAGCAACGCAGCGGACAAGCTCTAACCTCAAAGCACGCCAAAGCCAGGTCAGCATCCGTCAGCTCCAGAAGCAGCGCCCAAATGCTGCTCCGTCCTCACCAGGCCAGATCCCTCCCTGCTCGGGCTTTGCCTCCGCCTCCCATTCCCCTTGCAGTGGATGCTTTAAAGACTTGTCCCCAAGCTGCGTGGCTGTTAGGCGATTGGCTGCCACCTGCCTGCTCTCGTTCGCTCCTTGGCACTGGCTTTCACTCTCTTCAGGGGAAACCAAGGGGGGGGGATAACAGAGGGCCCAGCGGAAGCTTTGTGGCTGACCTCGCTTCGGGGGAAACAGAGGGGGGGGGAATAACGGAGGGCCCAGCAGAAGCTTTGTGGCTGACTGGCCAGCAGCCGGCCTGAGCACCAAGGCATACCCACACGTGTCAAGATCCGTGACATGTGTGACATTATTGATTTATGTGTCCATGTGTAGGTGAGGGGGCCCATATTAGTTTTATTCCAGCACTTAATAATCCTCTCGGCGGCCCTGCCCACAAAAGGAGTAGTGGACATCTCATTCTGACCAAAAGCAGGCTTCATCTCCTCAGGAGAATCTACTATAATGCAAATTTCATCAAAGAACACTTGCAGGAGGGGGGGGCAGAAAATATGAGATGGTGACTGCAACAGCGTGATTACAGCCCTATCCCTTTTTACAAGTATTGCATGTGTGATATATGTAGAAAAAAAAGATGATCATGATTTTCTCTGATCATGTATTTTGAGCCATTCCCCTACAGAGGCCACTGTTTCAGCCCATTTTATTCAAAATAGAAACAATTACATATGTGGCCTTGCCTTGCTAGTCAATGGAAAACAGAAAACTTCATTTTCTCACATCTTGCCTTAGCCCTGGTCAGTGATTTATAATCTAACCTGGTTATGAATGAGAATAAGTGGAACCTCTAAGATACTGTCATCAGTAAATCAGACCTTTTAAAACTGACCTTTCAATCAATGGGTCTGACTAAATAATACACATTTCATCTAAAAAGAAATCTGTGATGAAAGAGACAAAATATGCCACTTTTTGGCCACTTAAAACCAAAAAGCAGAAGTCATCTTTAACTAGATTTATTGAGAAAGAAAATAAATTAGGTACAGAAATCTTGGCAACTGAATAGATTTACTTTAGCATCTGATTTATCTTTAACTTCATTAAGGCAGAGATTAATTGACCCTCTTGCTAACCTCCAACTGATGCACTAGGCTAGCCATTTTCCTGATAAAGAATATGCAATAATTCTGCATTTGTAATAATTTACACACAGCATATCCTTCTTGCTGAAGTTTTGAGAAGCCGGTTGTAAACCTATTCACAAACAATCCATTATTCAAGCTGTAGATTTTTCTTTTTCCTTTTTTACTCTTCACTGGAAATGAACAGATTTGGACATAAAGCTATTCACTGTTGGAGATTTTTTCCAAATCCACACACCCCTTGCAGTCCATGAGTTTCTCCAAGAAAGTCAAGCACAAATAGAGCATAATTAAACAGAGGCAGAGAAGCATAAAGTGAGAGAAATCACATCATGCTAATATTTCTTGTTCTGCAGATGGTGTGAGATGCCAGAAATGATCAGCACAGACTTAATTACAGGAACAGTCTGATAGATTCTAGGAAAAGAGAGGAGGGTGACTATGAGTTTGACAATGCAGACAGACTATTGTATGAGAAACAGTAATATTGGCTATCAGGGTAACCAAGCGAAAGATATAAAAGCAGCCATTGATGAGGAAAGGAATGCAGCCTGAAGTTCTTAATGGAGGGGGGACACTGTATGTAGATTAAAGTGACAAGATACCCATGTCATTTATTTTTATGTAACTTGCATCGTTCAACAGGTACTTAATCAATTTAAACTTATATAATTATTATTAAACATTTTTAACAATTATTGTATAAAAATACAGTTTGTATGAGAATGATGATGGAGCGTAATCTTTTATTTTAATATATCAACTGTTTATTATTTCATTGTTCCTTCTGTTAACATGTACATGTATATATTACTGTATGTACTTATAGTAGTGCATTCTTCTTAGTACTCATAATGTTATCATCTAATCATTTTTAAAAAAAACATCCAGTATAATAACCCAACAGAAATGGAATAAAACTCAAATAGCAAAAAACTAGGGATGAACGTAAAATATATGTATTGTTTCCATCTTGAAAAAAACCGCATACCAAAAAAGTGAAAGCCCAACCATTTCAGATTGACCATACTTAATTAAACAAAATTTGAAATTATTTGTGACAGCTTTCTAAGCATTTTAGCTTTGAGAAACAGGAGGGAATCCAGAGGTCTACTACATGGTAGCAAAGAGAAACATAAAATTCTTAATTTTTGTTCCCCCCTAGTGATCATCCAGAGTTTTGCACCTCCAGTGTAACAGCACTACTCTTTCTTGAGCACTATATAATGTGCTCTGGTGTTCTGTTAAATGAAAAGAATGTAAAATTATAACTGAATGGGATCTGCAACTTTAATCACTTATAGACCAAAGCCTTTCAAATTAGCAGAACATCCTGGCAGAAAATAGTTTGAATCAAGCCATTAAGAGGTTACTTTAAAAAACAACAACCCTCTTCCAAATTGTTGTCTATTTCTAAATGAAATCCTATAGAAACACAGGATCCTCCTTCTGAATAGTTAAAGATCCACCTGCACTGCAGGTTATTTTTCTTTTTGAAAGCCAAAAACAAACAAAACAGGAAAAAAATAATGGATTGAAGAAATGTTGGGAGAAAGAGGGTTGGAAATTCCTCTCTGCCTGGCTGCCAGCACTTACATCACACAGAACCTTGCTTTAGCAGAATAAAAGAGTCATGCACATATCATTGTTCAACAACACCACTCTTCTTTTTTACACATGAAGTTCTAAAGAGACATAAAAACTGAAAGAAAGAAGTCTCAAAGCAACAAATTTAAACATGTCTTTGCAGCAAAATTCAGCAGGGACTTCATCTACAGGAGCCAAGCACATTCACAGAGTGTACATGCCTCTAGGTTTAGCAGACAAGAGTACAGACTCTTTTTGCATTTTTAAATGCACTTTGAAGACTCCAAAAAAAGAGAAAAAGCAGGTACAGAGTGCAAAGATGATTGAACACAAAAATTTCAGCAAGCCAACCCAAGTACCATTTGCTTGTCACATGTATCCAACATCAAAAACTACATTGTGTGTAGCAACCCCAGATGCAGCAGAAAAGCTATCAAATCTGGGAAATGCTTTGAAAGGTTATGAAACACTTCAAAGCTATTTTATTTGATTCACTGCTTTGAAGCAACTTCCCATTTCAATTTGCAGATTTGTTTCATTGGGGGACCCAGCTCTATAAGTTAGAGGCCAGATTATTACTTCTGACAAAGGGCTTTGGGGGAACTAGCTTGCTTCAGTTTTGAAGCATCCTGGGAAAATGTTTTCTGGTGGATTTAGTGATAATTTAGTTTCAAGTAAATAATCCCAGGAAAGTCTTCCTCTGTTGCCTATTGAGAGGAATATTTTCCCCTTCTTTCAATTTTGGGATTTTTGGGAGATGGTTGTATAGTTTGTCTTATAAAGAAAAACCATGTTGGACCCTACAGTCCTTTCCAGATTCTCTGACCAAACCACAGGATCATCGAACAAATCAACAAAGAGTTCTTATTGAAGTCATAAATAACCAGGCTCAAATTATCTAATTTGGACATTACAGACCTAGCTCTCTGGAGAAGGGAAAAGTAGAAGAAAAAAGAAGAGAACAGCTGATTGGTAGATTCAGTTAGAGTGGTAAAGAAGAAACTGTTGGAAGACCTGAAAGACCAGGTTAGGGACAGATTGTCATAGCGAAAATATATCTATGTAGTTTTTAGGAGTTAACAGTGACTTGATAGCACAAAATCAATCAATCTACAGTAGATGAACTTCAGGGGAGATTGTGTTCGAGGAAGCTAGTGCTGTCATAGGGAAGCCATTCAGCCCTCTGGATGCCCATACCTTCCTAAGATTCATCTGGCTCTCACTTTGACTATGTTTAAAAGATGTTTGAAAACCTGGCTGTTCCAAATGACATCAATACTTTATTTTTATCTTGAAATGAAACACGTACAATATCTTTCAGAAAATAAGCCTTGGAATAAACATTCATCACCATTTATTCTATCAATACAATTCAATAAATAATATTACAGTAAAACCTATCAATTTTTCACTTCCTAAATCAGTAAGTAGAGAAAAACGATTACATTAAACAATTTATATGATGCTTAATTATTTTTAAGATTGTCATTCCTCTTAAAGGTTATAAATGTAGTCAAAGAAGTTTGACAGTTTGGGTTGCTTTCATCCACACAATCACTACTATATTACTAGGTAGGATATTTAGATTTTATTAAGAATGTTAAGAATATTATTTTTACTAATTAAGAAGTAATGTATGCTTTAATATTAATTTTTGTTATAATAAATGTCATGAATTCTTTTAATGGTAATATTTACTAACAATGCTTAAGATTTTATGAAAAATTATAAAAATTGTATTTTCTAGTTTTTCATCCAAATCTGAATGCTATTAGTAAGTTTTACCATTCTCATTTTCATAATATTGATGATAAATTTTGCTAATGTTATAGGATTCTTGAAGATGTATTCTTAGTACTTGTTAAATTATAGAGTCTGCCTGGAATTCTTTGGCCTGTCAAGTGAAAAATAGAAAAAGATCTTTATTATGGTGATTTACTACTCACTATAATATTTATTACTTAATATGACACTATTTGATCCATATGCCATCAAAACTGTTATGTTAAATAATAAATATTACAGTGAATATCTCATGTTTCCTCCTACCACTAATTATCAATACACTTATATAGATTTATTTTTATCTATTGTTAAGTAATGGGACTCAGAAATTCTCGTTGATCATTTCTGCAAATGATTCAGAGATCAATCACTAAAATTAGATCTACCTGTTACTTTCCCATGGATCATGGGATAAATCATTCTTTCTGCATTATAGGAGGGGAAACAAAACATTAGAGAAAATTTGATCTCATCCTGGTATAAGGTGTTCTGGAGATGGAACATCCATTTTTTAAATCCATAAATCTCTGCTTCCCAATTCAATAAGGGTCACATGGCGTTTGTCTGTTTTTTCCAAATATGTTGATTCAAAATCTGCTATATGCTTGGCTGAACCAAATTTATTTTACCTTTCCCTGAATCTGGGGTGCTTGCTCTCGAAAACCAGTGATAGTTGAACTCTAAGACAAGTGAAATATGAAAAAAAAGTGTTGTTTTTATCTGGGAATGCTACTGTGTGGTCTGCAGCTGGGTGCATGCTAAGGTCACCTCTGATACATGGACCTGGGATGCAATTATGATCAGATCAAATAGGGAGTGAAGGACAGCATCCAGTGTAAAGAATGCCAAGAGTTAACTGCCATGCAATAACTCACACTGAGCATTGCAACCTAACAAGTCAAGCTAAGGTGATATTCAAAGGAATTCATGAAGAAAACTGTTGGCAAAGGATAAAAGGACAAGCTATACAGATTTCTTTTGGAAGATTCCATTGTCTGAACTTTCCACCCATGCTATTTAGCTGTCCTATCCAAACCAGGTAGAGTTTAACAGATTAACAGAGTTGGAAGGGACCTTGTAGGTCTTCTAGTCCAGCCTCCCACCCAAGCAGGAGACCATTTCTGACAAATGGCAGTCCAGTCTCTTCTTGAAAGCTTCCAGTGATGAAGCTCCCACAACTTCTGAAGGCAAGCTGTTCCATTGGTTGATTGTTCTCACTGTCAGAAAATTTCTTCTTATTTCTAGGTTGAATCTCTCCTTGATCAGTTTCCATCCATTATTCCTTGTCTGGCCTTCAGGTGCTTTGGAAAATAGCTTGACTCTCTCCTCTCTGTGGCAGCCCCTCAAATATTGGAACACTGCTATCATGTCTCCCCTGGTCCTTCACTAGACTAGCCATGCCAAGTACTTGCAACCATTCATTGTATGTTTTAGCCTCCAGTCCCCTGATCATCTTGGTTGCTCTTCTCGGCACTTTTTCTAGAGTCTCAACATCTTTTTTACAGTATGTGACCAAAACTGGATGCACTATTCTAGGTGTGGTCTTACTAAGGCTTTATAGAGTGCATTAGTACCTCAATTGATCTTGATTGTATCCCTCTGTTAATGAAATTTAGGATTACATTGGCTTTTTTGGCTGCTGCCGTACACTGTTGGCTCATATTTAATTGGTTGTCCACTAAGACTCCAAGATCCCTCTCACAGTTACTGCTATTAAGCCTGGTTTCATTGGGTCAACTTCATGGCTCATGGACAGAGGGATGTGAACTGGAATTAGTGAATGAATGTATATTTGAATTCTTTCTTTTCAGAAATGATAAAATCAAGAAAAATTTATTGTTGATAAATCTCAGTGATTTGTGTTGCTCACTGCATAAAATTTGATTACCTTTCTGGAGACTGAAGCTAACCCTCTACATAAGAAAGGTGTGGAAATATTATACCATGTTTCCATGAAAATAAGACCCAACCAGAAAATAAGCCCTAGCATGATTTTTCCGGATGCTCATAATATAAGCCCTACCTCAAAAATAAGCCCCAGTTAAGATCATCAGCCAGATGGATGCATTTTAGTACTGTATTTCCCTGAAAATTAGATCAAACTGGAAAATAAGCCCTAATGCATCTTTTGGAGGAAAATTAGTATAAGACCCAGTCTTATTTTCAAAGGGTACCTATTGAATGTATAATGAGAATGGAAAAAAAACAACAACCAAGGACCTCTCATTGGATCTAAGTTGTGTAATGAAGTTCATTCCATACCATCAGACCATTAAGCTGTCATTTTAAAAATGATTCTGCATAAGCCAATGTGGTGTAGTGTTTACATTTATTGTTGGTCTTGAATTGTAGAAAATCAGAGTCATGTCCATTTTTAGTCATGACACTTCACTGAGTGACTTTGGGCTAATCACTTTTTCCCTTAGCTCAATTTAGTTCATGGATTGTTGCAGGAATAAATGGAGATCTCCATATAAGTGACTTCAAACTCCTGGAGATAGGCATGATATAAATCAAAGGATTAAAAAAAAATAACTTACTAAATATACATCTATAGATCACTTTTTTTCAAGGTACATATTTAATATATATTTTCCATTTCTGTTTTATAATATTTTGAAATAAGTATTGCATTGTGGTATTTGGGAAATCTGAAGAATATTTATGATCATATGTTAACAATGGATTACAGCAATTTGAATTAGAATTTAAAACTCCATATTCCTCTAGCATCTCTATCTGTCCTCTTAAGACTTCTGGTTGTGTTGAAGTGACAACTACCAAACATTCCAACCAGCATGGTATTTGGCTATGATTTTGGGAAATCATATATTCACTTTTTTATTCTAGCCCCAGAAGTTGTGAAAATTGAGTAGGTAAAGCAAAACTACATACTGATTAGGGCAGATATATTTCTTGCACTGAATGTATGCTAGCAGAAAAAGAAATCTACTTTCCCCCCCCCAGTAATTCTTATTTGATTTAATAAAAGAAAAGTATTCTTGAAATTCTTTCAGGAGAAGAATTTCAGATAAATTTTCTTGATGGAGCAATTATAGCTTTGTATTTATTTAAATAAGTGGTGACTTGTTTTATTGTGTTAATGTGCTGCCTTCCTTTCTTTCTACCAACATATCTCCAGTTATCCATAGCCTCTTGGCCTCCACATTTGAATTTAATCTGAAAGGAAGGCCTGATAAGAATTGCTTTCATTGGAGTTTCTCAACAGTAGCACTACTACCTCTGCTATGCAGATGTGTCTTTCCTCTAAACAAATTTGAAAAAGTCATCCACATAAATTTAGAGATGGGAGGAGTAAATTTCAAAAGGTTATTTGTGCCAGGTTTAATTGAAAATTCTCTTGTTAGCATACAGTACATGGCTTTCAACAGCTCCACTAGCAGGAGCTTCATTAAGTTCAGCATACATCTGTTCTTCAGATTTAAGAGTAAGCCACAGGCTAATGTTCAACTTACATTTTTTTTCTCCTTTCTTTTTTTCCTCCATGCCTGCTATCTTCCCCATCTCCAAGTCTGATTGCTTCTATTTCAAATCCTTCAAAGTAAATTAGACAATTGTTTTGATGGCTACTGCTGCAAAGGGGTGTTCTTGAATTTTACCTTCAATGTACTAATTAAATTGTATATAATAGTGACAGCACATTGACACTGCAGAAGTAAATGATCCAATCTGTTGGCAGTTGAGAAACATTTGGAGTTAAGTTAATTTCATTTATCTTGACCAATGTGAACATTATGAAGTGGGATGTTTCAGGCAGAAAAATATCCTGAAGCATATTTGGCTGGCTGAATTGGTATTTCTAATTTAATAGAATGACATAACCAATTATTATTATTTGAAGATCAATTATCAAAGTAGATGTTATTGGGCTGGATGGATATATAGTCTTCCTGTGACCAGAATTACTGTGCCTTGAGTTTGACACCCCTGCTCTAGAGTCAGATTTTTTAAAAGTTTAAAAAAAATAAATAAAAAAAATTGGTATCATGGTGACCAGAACCGTATGCAATATTCCAAGTATGGCCTCACTAGTGCAGCAGAAAATATAGCCTTATAGTACTATATAGTACTATAGCCTTATTGAAAGTCCAAGTATACTATGTCCACATAGTATATGTTCCTGATTCACTGATTTAATCATTTTAACAATGAAGGTAATAGGGTTTTTTTGGTATGATCTGGAGCCATGGTGGTGCAGTTCTACATTTAGGTTCTATACTTAGGCAAGAAAAACAAAATGCACAGGTACAGTATACGTGGTACCATGCTCAATAGTAGTAACTGTGAAAGGGATCTTGGAGTCCTAGTGGACAATCATTTAAATATGAGCCAGCAGTGTGCTGCAGCTGCCAAAAAAGCCAACACAGTTCTAGGCTGCATAAACAGAGGGATAAAATCAAGGTCACGTGAAGTATTAATACCACTTTATAATGCCTTGGTAAGGCCACACTTGGAATACTGCATCCAGTTTTGGTTGCCACGATGTAAAAAAGATGCTGAGACTCTAGAATGCAGAGAAGAGCAACAAAGATGATTAGGGGACTGGAGGCTAAAACATATAAAGAACGGTTGCTGGAATTGATTATGTCTAGTTTAAAGAAAAGATGGACTGGGGTGACATGATAGCAGTGTTCCAATATCTCAGGGGCTTCCACAAAGAAGAGGGAGTTAAGCTATTCTCCAAAGCATCTGACGGTAGGAAAGAAGCAATGGGTGGAAACTAATCAAGGAGAGAAGCAACTAGAACTAAGGACAAAGTTCCACTGATTAATTAGAACAATTAATCAGTGGAACAACTTGCCTCCAGAAGATGTGAATGCTCCAACACTGGAAGTATGTAAGAAGAGATTGGATAACCATTTGTCTGAAATGGTATAGGATCTCCTGCCTAAGCAGGAGGTTGGACTAGAAGATCTTCAAGGTTCCTTCAAACTCTGTTATTTTATTCTAGAATATGTGTTAGTGGTTAGAATGCAGTATTGCAGGCTGATTCAGCTCACTGCCAGGAGTTTGATTCTCACTGGCTCAAGGTTGACTCAGCCTTCCATCCTTCTGAAATCAGTAAAATGAGGACCCAGATTGGTGGGGGCAATATGCTGACTCTGTAAACTGCTTAGAGAGGGCTGTAAAGCCCTGTGAAGCAGCATATAAGTCTAAGAACTGCTATTGCTATTACTATTAACAAACTCATCCTAGCTTCCAGTAACCACCTTGTTCAGTTATAGGTGGGTATTGATGTCAATCTGATTGACCTGTAGTTTCCTGGTTCCATTTGTCCTTTTTTTTTTTTTTTTTGAAAATTGGAACACATCAGTTATTTTCCAGTCTTTTGGTAGTTCTCATTGTACTTGAGGAGCTTTGAAACATTACATTCAGTGGTTCTGAAATCACATCTGCCAGCTCCTTCAGAACCCTGGGATGTAAACCATTTGGTCGAGGTGGTTTGTATTCATTGAGGGGGGGATAAATAACCTCTTACTAATTCCTTGCCTATTTTGGCTTGCATTCTTATTCTATAGCCCTCTGTGCTGCTTTTGATAGGTTGGGCTATTTCTTCCTTATGTGTAAAGACAGATGCAAAGAAGGAATTAAGCAGTTTTTCTATCTCCTTGCTGCCTGTCACCTTCTTGCCATCTTCTCCCATTAGTGGACCTATCATTTCCTTGACTTTCTTCTTGTTCCTTACATATTGAAATAAACCTTTTTTGTTGTACTTTTTGGCATTAGTTGCTAGTCTTACCTCATTCTGGGCCTCAGCTTTCCTCGGTTCCTCTTTGCAGAATTGGTTTATTTTCTGGTGTTTTGTTTAGTTATGTGTCCCTCTATCTATTTTTTTATACTTGTTCTTTTTCTCCCTCAATTTGTCCAAGAATTCTTTGTTCAACCATGCTGGTTTCATCTGGAGTCTCTTATTTTTCTTTTTTTGTGTGTGTGTGCTATTTTTTTTTTTTTTGGTTTGGACCTTTATTGTCTAATATTTTTAGAGTTTCCCAAGCATCTTGAACTGTTTTTTTTTATTTCTAGGATTTTCATCCATGTAATCTTCTCTAACCTCTCTCTTATTTTATTGAAATCAGTTTTCTTAAATCTAAAACACCAGTCTGACTTTGTTCTGTTGCTTGTACCTGTATTATATTGAATTCCAAAATGGTGGCTCTGTCACCAAATTCCTGTTACTTCTACTCTCTCAACTATTTCATCCCTATTAGTAAGAATTAAGTTCAATATAGCGTGCCCCCCCCCAGCTCCGTTTTCACTGGCAGAAGGCTGCAGGAGGCCATCACAGCCGAACATGGGGCCCGGGACCCCATTTTCGCTGGCAGAGTGCTTGGGTCACCAAGGCGCCCCCGACACAAGTGACATCATGCTGGCCATAGCCACCCTGGCCATGCCTACCCTAGCCCCCCTAGGTCAAACACAATCCTGATGCGGCTGCACAATCCAACTGATGAAATTGAGTTGGACACCCCTGCTCTAGGCCAAATTCCATTGCTATCTGTACTAAAAATTGTTACAGCATTTGTCAGTTATTGGATTTCAGGCTCTAATTTTCCATAAAACTTCAGAACATCCATATAAAGCAAATGTGAGATTTTATTAGCATTTTTGTTGTTCAATAACCAAGATTTGTGGGTTTTTTTTTCAAAATCACTGTGAAAGTAGAATCATATATAATAATAATAAGACTGATAATGAATAAACCTGGAAGATGCTTCTCCTAAAGTTGACAAGCCCATATTTTTCATTTCCAAACACCAATTCCATGTCCACTGCTTCATTTTTTTCTATAAACATTGGAATGTTTTACTGACGCCAATTGTTTCCAAATATTTGATAATCCAATGATCTGGTAACAAATCAAATGCCTTTTTATAATCAATCCAGACCATATGTACAGTAAATTGGTTTATCAGTTTTTGCAATTTTCCAAAATGATTTTGTCAAGCTGATCTTTTGTACCTCTGCTTTTTCATTTATTTGCTGCATTTTCTTTTTGCTATTAATGCTTGTGAATAATTCACACATTGTAGGAAAGCATGTTATCAGCCTATTGTTGTTGTTGTTTGTATAGTCAGCCAAATATTTAGCATGGATTTGGCATTTTTATCTACCTATTAAGTCCTTCCCAAGGATCTTGGATAGGCAGATATGTTCCAAGTAAAGCTACCTCTTGCAATTGACTGTTGGTGATTTTGTCAATGTTGATGGTTCAACTGTTTATTATTATTATTCACTGGAATAATAAAAAATTGAGTAATTCTATACTGTTGCTGAAAAATAATAAGCAGATTCTAAAGGAACAATTCCTTTTAGGTTTAGGTTAAAGCAATCACTGTTACACATTCATTTATTAGAATGAAACTTGATATTGTTAAAACAATTGCTGTAGAAGTGCACTCAGAAGCATAACAAATGTTTAATTCCATGAACTGGCCAAAATCTAAAAAGCCATGAAGAAAATTCAAAATAACCAACATATTTTTGCCATGAGTATTTTGAAGACCAAATGTTCCTATATCTGAAGGACTAGCCCATCTAAAAGGCCATATGGTTTGGAAAGTGGAAAGTTCATATAGCATATTGTTTTTTTTAAAAGCCACCTACACATGCCTGTACATAAAACCTTCATCCTTAACAGTATTCAGAATTGTTAACAAAATACAATGGCCATGATTAGAGGTATCTTTGGAACACAGCCAGTGTCTTTGTATCACCTGAACCATCTCATAGACCATATGGATTTTTCTCTGTAATTATTTTATTATTGGATTTCCTGCCATTCTCGTTGGTCTGCTAAACATTGTACTTACTGAGCCAACACCATTACAAAGAAGTGTTCCCATGCCATGGGTTCCTTAAATATGCACTTATTGTATTATGTAGATTGCTTTTAAGAAAAAACATTTTATTAAATGATTATATTTTTAAAACAAAAGTGCCAAGTGACCTTTCATTCACTCTCCATTAGCTTTCTAGCATTATCTGACAGTCTGGAACAGGTGAAAATTTGCCTCAGTTATATTTGCCGAGATGCTAGCACTCTGACACACTAAGTAAATATTATTATTAGGGCATAGAAACCCTATCAGACAAAAGAAGTAGCCAATTTCTCATCAGTTTGTGTCACATCTGTGCACAATTATCTTTTCTTCTTCCTCCAGATAAACTGGAGTAATAAATAGCTGTGAGAAATTTGCTGGGCAGGAATCATTTGCTGCCTCATAAACTCATAACCAAGTGAAGCCATCACTTACAAGAACAATTAAACAATCCCATTGCTGCTCTGGAAGAGTTTAAGTGAAGGGGATATTCTGCAGAACAGTAAGTTAGCCTGCCTCCGCCTCCACAAAATACACCTCCCCTCAAAAAAATAAACCCCAGAAAGTCAGCTCCATGTTTTTTTAAAAAATAATGTTCAAAGTTCTTTAAATTTGACATTATTCTCTGTGCTTCCAAACTGCCTAGATTTCAACACGTTCTCTATGATTTGTGATCTAATTACCATTTCTCATTATATGTGCTACACTAAAAGAGCAAATGAGCATTTGAGGATTTTGTTGTTGCTGGAATTGTAGCTGTTGTCTAATGTAAGTTATTTATGGCAGGAACCTTTCAACAGCCCTTTTGCTACAACTGTCAAAGGAAGAATTGCACCTTGCCCAAGAAATTTAATCAAATAAACAAAAGTTAGAAAGGCAAGAGATGAATGATCCACAAGCACTTGAATGTATTAATGAGCAGCAGCATTACTTTTAAACTCTTAATGTGGGAACTTTTAAAAGAAATGCCCATGATTTCCTTTTTTTCTTGATAGTGTATGTTTTTAAAATAAATCTTCTAAAAAATCATAGAGGATTATGCAGCAATATTTAGAGGTTCTCTACAAAATGATGTTTGAAGACTGACTTTCAATGATGGACTTGAAAACATTTTTAGTTCTTGTGCAGAATTTTAAGTATCTTTCCCTACCTCTAATTCCTCCTATCAGCACCCAGCTGACAGCTTTCCCACCCTATATGCTTTAAGAACCAACATTAATGTGTGACGACCATGACCTAAAAGTGAGCTCTGATATAGAATTTTTTTTAGATTAAAAATGCATTGCATTTCTTCATAAAACCACTGACTTGGAAGTTTAGGTAGCTTTCTTGTTTGTTCTCTTCCTCCTTCTCTAGATAATCTTATGAATCTGGACTGAATATAGGGTTAGCCATCTGACTGGATGACTTCAGATTTACTAAATATATTCTGTTTTTCAAATGAGGAAAATACAGAATAAATTATGCCTCACAAACAGAAGGCAAAGAAAGCCTCACCTCCAGTCAATGAGGATGTGGCTAATCCCTTGCTCCCTTCCTCCCCTGAGAGCAACTTGAAATACAGTGTGATAAAGTAAAAATGATGCAGGTTCAATTTGCTGAGTTTCTTCAAGAGCTGGGTATTTTGAAGACAATTATAGCACATTTATATGAGCCAATGTAACTGTATCTAAAATTCTTCTCTCTTAATTCATTCTAAAATTTTGTTCAGTTTCCTCCATACAGAATTGAAAGATAAAGGTGTTTATTTACAACTACTCTCTAATGATCTGTTCACTCCAACCCATAATAGAATTCTAGGTTCACCTCCACACACACACACACACAATGATATTAATATTTCTGAAATTTCTTCACATTCCAGTTGAAATAAATATATATCTGTGAGTCTGTCTCATAGTTAAACAAAAGTGAAGTTCTCAGCTTGCCCAATGGGAACTTACTTAATTATCTAATTGTATTTCTTCTACTTGGTGTGGTCAAATAGCAAAATCTATGTGGCCATAAAATGCCTATTTCTGCAGCATATGCTTCTTGCCATTCTAAAATGATTAAGCAAGCATTGAGGATGCCAAGGATGTCATATGGTATAGCTGTCATTGTACTGATTATGTACTTATGTGCAATAAACAAAGTAATAAATAAGCATGCAAAATAATTATTCATATGTATGATGCTTATGCAATACAGTTTTTTTCTACAGATGCCCACCCCAAGTTGTTAGTCTCTAGAGCAGGGATCCCCAAACTTGGCAACTTTAAGACTTGTGGACTTCAACTCCCAGAATTCTCCAGCCAGCTGGAGAATTCTGGGAGTTGAAGTCCACAAGTCTTAAAGTTGCCAAGTTTGGGGACCCCTGCTCTAGAGGTTAGTTTCCTAGATATATCTGGTACTTTGATACATTTTCTATCCTTTCTTCAGGCATCCATGACTATATGCAAATGTGCTTTCACCTTTATAACATTTTTATAACAAAATCATGAGATACATTATATTCAGAGAATGTGTTCAATCAAAATCCACTCAAAGGAATTCATGGTTAACTTAGACATTAGACCTAGATGTCCTTACATCCTGGGTTGCCGAACACATGATCAGTGAATAAATATATACTTGCAGGTACTTTTCCTGATTTCTGTTAAGAAATACATGTAATGTATTTTTTATTACTCTACAAAATAATCAAAAGAAATTTGACATAATGAAAAGCAAAGTGTCATTTTCCTGCATCCACTTAATTTATAAGAATTCTTATGAGCTATACATGAATCTCATTGGCATGAATATAAAAATGGTCCACTGATTTGTTTAAAGTATGTCCAAATGCATAGAAAAAGGGAAGAAATGAATTTTTCATAGCAAATACTATGGGCAATTTTCCTCCTAGTAAATGTTTATTTATTTTATTTATTTTATTTTAGCAAAATTTGTATGCCGCCCAACTCCCGAAGGACTCTGGGCAGCTCACAGTAAATAAAAAAAGACAGCAATAGAAACAATTTAAAAATACATCAGAGTCGGAGCGGCTACAGAGAAGGCCCTCCCCCGCGGGCCCGCCAGCCGACACTGTCTCGCTGATGGGACCTGAAGAAGGCCAGCCCTGTGCGACCTCACTGGTCATTGGGAGGAGTGTGGCAGAAGGCAGTCACGCAGATAAACTGGTCCTAAGCCATGTAGGGCTTTAAAGGTAACAATCAACAACTTAAATTGTGACCGGAGCGCAATCAGCAGCCAGTGCAGCTCACGAAGGATGGAACTCATGAACTCATGTTGACCATTTCATGAATATATGCTGCAACTATTTTGTGATAGTGCTGATGCTCTCATAATTTCAAGTAAAAACAATGAAACACAATTACCTTAAACATGCACATATTAGAGAAATGTACAAACAAAAGTTCATATATTAGAAGAAATATTCACAGAAATAATTTTAGTGTATATAGTCTGAAAAAAACTAAGAAAAAAAATTGCTATGCAAACTTTACAATTATACTTGTTGCAAACTAAGAGAAAGGAACTGTATTGTAATACTAACTTTTGCAAGTGGAATTTGTCTTACAGGGCTGATAAAGTTGGTCCTGTTGAATTTTTCTCCTTTATGTAATATTGGAAGGTCAAGACCTTTATTCTGCTTGCATATAAATGCTAAAATCTTCTCAGAATACTATAACAAATGAAACCAAGTAAAAAACCTCAGCTTGCATTAAAACTTTCAATCTATTCCACTTCAAATAATTACTGTTGCTTGTTATAAGAAACTCCTTTATGCTGAGTTCATAAAGCCTGAAAAACCTTTTGCAGGAGAAGAACATCCAAGTATTATGCAGATGTTTGGGGCATAGTTCCCATAATGACCATGTGGCTGACATTTATGAAAGATATAGCAGGACATCTGTAGTACATGTTGATTATTTCCCCTCATCCATGCTGTTGTGGTTCTCAGCTTTCAAACCAGGGACTTTCCCAGATAATTGGAGAAGTTTGAAACTGAATGTTCTGCATGCAAAGAAGATGCTATACTTTATATGTAAACAATAAAAATATATCTTAAAAAAATGATGCTATACTAATGAGCTATGGTGTTTTTCTGATGCTCCATTAGTGTTACTACTACCGTGTTTCCCCGAAAATAAGACCCTGTCTTATATTTTTTTGGACCCTGAAATAAGCGCTTGGCCTTATTGCCATGCACTCAAAAGCCCGATTGGGCTTATTATCAGGGGATGTCTTATTTTGGGGGAAACAGGGTATTACATTGTTATACTACTGCTACCACTATTCCCACTACTGCTGGTACTACTATTTCCATTGCTAAGATATAAAGACACACTTAGTTTGAGCTCAGGATCCACAAAGTTTTCTTTGCAACAACATGAAAGTGGTTTGACTTTCACTTCCTTTGGGATTTACCCTTCCTACTACAGCTCTATTACTATTTAAATATTAATAGTAGTAGAAATAATAGTTAATAATATGAACATTGTTTAAAACTAGCACTCCATCAATATTTTTTCTACCTAGGAAACTTGCACTTTACATTATCTCTTTATCTAAAAAAAAAAAAGCCATGGATGAAAGATGTGGTGAAATCACTGGCTGAAGGAGAGGGGTCCCTGCCATGGGGAGTAAAGGGACATTCCAGTTTAGAGTAAAATTGGGAGGAGGAAATGTCTGTAATCAAACCCTTAGGTCTATGTCTGCTGTTTTGCAAGGAAGGCAGAAAATCTGCTGAGATTCTTGTAATATAGGTGATCAATAATAAAATATCCTTTTGAGTGTATCCATGAGTGGTTCTTTTGCTTGCCCCTGACACAAATATAGATAATAAATTAATACTGGATTTCAGTTACAACAGACTCTCATAGGAACAAATGCTGAAGAAATATGTTTCAGTTACTTATGGCAAATATTGTAGGTTTACCCCCACACACACAATAAAAGCCTTTGGATTGAATATTTTTTAAAAAAAATCTAAGGAATGTCATCAAAGGGAGTTGACATCAATCTAAGGTCATCTTCCTTACTCTTTACATAAACCTTCAAATTTCAAAATTATTGAAATTTGGTGTGGTCTCTACACAAACCTTCAATTTCAACATTATGCTTTAAAAAAACAGTAGAAAGTTGAATAATTTCACCTTTTCATCTAAAATGGTTGGATGCCACCATGCTATCAATGCAATATACAGTACATGTCTCATTCTCATCATTGAAATGGTCTTCAGTAGAAATGGTCTACGGTACATGTCTCATTCTCATCATTGAAATGGTCTTCCTTCACACAAATATGATAAAATGGAAGAAAGGAGGAATGTGCTGGAGCCACTGATCATACATTCCCATCAGCTGCACTCTACCACTGTGGTCTTACCACCCATGGGCTGTTCTTGAGATTTGGAAGCCTGACTAGACTACACCAGCACAAAGAAAGACTATTCACATGTATCTGGTTTTCATTTCACTGAAATCAGAGTATGGGAGATGATAATAGGTTCAGGAAAGCAGAAGGGTTCAATCATCAAGTTAGGACTGGTCAATGAACCCAGGTTTCTATCTCCAAACAGTTATGATTGAAAACAGGATGAGAGACAAAGTTCAGTCATTATAAATATTGAATAAAACTGTGAAAATGTGTCTTCCTTCTTTAGATATTCAAGCCACACATATCTCCTTGAAGCATGACTGCAAAGCAAAGGAACATGCAGCTTTTTGAATGGCTAGACACTGCTTTGCTTGGTAACAGTGGCTTTAGCATATCTGTTGCTGAAGTGGATAGTCAGTCAGGAACAACTGGTTCCACGTCAACATTTTGTTAAGGCAAAAGTCTATACCTCTCTAAAATGTTTCACAAGGCAGAGAAAATGCACCATCAGAAAATTAGATGAAGCATCTCCTCAGAGTAGATTATTGTCAGTCCCCAAATCCTAACAGTGATAATAGTAATACAGTAATTATAGTATTGTACTGGTTGTTGCATTGTTCATACGTTTGTTTTGTATAATTTTGTTTTTATAAGTCATATTTCCCCAACCAAGAGGGAAAAATGAATACAAAATATTTACATCTCTTGAGTTTGTATTACAGTTGACATGGAACTTTATTCTGTGGAATTCAATAGAAGATTCATCTGCAATTGTATAACATTTTTACCTGGGAATGAGATAAATAAGCATACAATTATCTGGGATCTGGGCAGATAAGCATAGGATTACAGCAGTGACAATTTAGTATGCCAAGACAGAACTCTGCAAATGAACATTTTGGAACTGAAAGGAATCAGATGTCCTTGATCTCCTTTGGCCCTCTTGCTTATATTGGTCAGACTTTCATAAATCATATTTTGCTATTTATCTCAAACTTAATGTTCTTATGCACCAAGTGAGATTCCATTTTTTTTAGCTTAAACTGCAGTGACCAAGCACCTTTGTATCTTTTTATTTGTTCCTTTTGTCAAAAGAACGAAGTTTTTTTCCCTTTCCTTCCTTCCTTCCTTCCTTCCTTCCTTCCTTCCTTCCTTCCTTCCTTCTTTCTTTCTTTCTTTTTTTCTTTCTCCTTCCTTCCTTCCTTCCTTCCTTCCTTCCTTCCTTCCTTCCTTCCTTCCTTCCTTCCTTCCTTCCTTCCTTCCTTCTTTGTTTACAGAGGGTTTCTAATTCTTTTTTTTGTGGTGGTGGGAAATATCAAGATATATTAGATATATTTTATCTAATAAAATCAAGCAGATACCAGAATAAGATTATTTTCCCTGTGCATCCAATGTCTTTAAAATATAAAAACATTTTATGAAGACTATCACAGCGGATACCACATCCAAGGGAGGAAGGTGCATAGGTTAAGAGTAGAATTAAGAGGACTCTATTTTGTTGTTTTGTTTGCTCCAAATGGATTTTTTTCAACTTTGCCAGTCTCCTGTATTAATAGTCAATTGCTAGTGGATCTTGTGCCTGATCCTATATAATTTTATAGATGTCAAGGAAATAAAATAAAAAGCAAAGGCAAGATACAGAAGAAAAACAAATTTCTAATTTGGTTAGCAGTTTTTAATGCTGTTAGCTTGGTCATCTTTGAAAATCAGAGGATAAGTAAATTGCATTTCCATGCAGCCTGAAAAGCCACAGTTAAATACAGATGAATGAAATAATAAATGTGTGTATGTAAACTTCTGTATATCTAAGGAGATGTTTGGATTCTGACATAAAAGACAACATTTGGAAAGCACAGCACTTCAACATGTACTTTCCATTGATGCCTAATCTCTTCTTGTCCTTCAAGAAACATCTTGGAGTAAAATAACTATTCTTGGCCAATTTAGCACGTCTGGTATTAAATCTTCACCAAAAAAAAATGTGTATGTTATTGAGTGATATTTTTTTTTCTAAGCATCATATTGATTTCTGTAGTGGAAGCAAAGAGTTCCCAGATGTTAGCTTTTCAAGTCACTGACATTTCAGAGCTTTTTGGGGGAAATGTTCACAGCTCTCTATCAAGTAAAGCTAGTGAAAAAGCTCTCATATGTATATGAAAGGAAAACTGTGTCAATAATAATGTTACTTCCGCTCATATTTCTAATATTCTCATGCTAAGATCCATTAACATTGTATCAATGCAGCAATCCATAAAATCTTTATATAATGTCTATATTAGATAAATATATTAGATACATATATTTACCTATTTCAGTAAATACATCTATACATTTGCTTTCTGTTCTTTATTTGCTTTCCCTTTAAATGATTTGCTTTCCCTATATGTGAAGAAATGTATTTCTAAGATCTGTTAAGCTGAGAAAGAAATTAACAGGCCCAAACTTAGCCAATAGGTAGCTAGAAATGGACTTGGACTTTTTTCATTAACCAACCAAATATGTAGCAACAGTAGATGACTTATGTGGATATGGATGAATTAGTTTCAGGGGACCGCTTTGACTCCTTCTCTTTTTCCTGGCAGCAGGTAGAATTTCACTATTTGGATATTTACTGTATATACCCGTGATGGCGAACTTATGGCACGTGTGCCACAGATGGCACGCGGAGCCATATCTGAGGGCACACGAGGCATTGCCCTATGTCAGCTCCAGCACACTGGCCAGCTGATTTTCGGCTTTCCGGAGGGTGGGGGGAGGTCGTTTTCACCTTCCCCAGGCTTCAGGAAAGCCTCCGGAGCCTGTGGATGGCAAAAAACGGACCCAACAGGCCTACCGGAAGTTCGGAAACAAACTTCTGGTTGGGCCGTTGGGTCCGTTTTTCGCCATCCACAGGCTCCGGAGGCTTCAGTGAGCCCTGCACGCATGCGTGCGGGGGGCAACATGGGGGGGTTGTGGGTGCATGCGCGGGGGGAGGACATTGCATTATGGGCGTGGGCACGCACGCATGCACTATCGCGCGCGTGCCTGCCCTTTTGGCACCCAAGCATAAAAAGGTTCGCCATCACTGGTATATACCATATATACTCGCATATAAGCCCATCTGCAGATAAGCCAACCGTCAAATTTTTAAACCAAATATCACAAACAAGTGCTCCCTGCAACCACCCACATTTTTCATGGTACTTTGGTTAAGTATTCAAGGGTCCGTTTATCTGCAGATGGGCTTATCTGTAAGTACTTCTGGGAAATATGGGTAATTTTAAAAAAGTATTGCCATATATACTTGCAGATAAGCCCATCCACAGATAATTCAAAGCTAATTTCTAATTCTGGACTTACCCACAAGTATATGTGATATTTCTTTTTCCTGAGAGAAGACATTTTGTAATTTTACAATGGCATCTATTCAGCTAGGCATTTTGAGGTCTTTACAATAATCTATATCTTCTTCATATCTTAGATGCCTTATGATCCAGCAAATGTTTTCAGACCTATTAATATGTTCAAGTCTTAGACCAGAAATCTACTGAAATGCTACAGCACCTCCCTAGCCACAGCAGTCTTGGGACACCGTTTCCAGGAAGTTTACAACTTACAATTCATCAAGAATCTAGATTCCATTTTAGTAGTGTTCATGATTTTTCAAAGATGGTCCACTTCATCCTCTCTTTTGTCCTTCCCTTCATTGTTGATACAGCCCTATTGTTCTTGATAGTACGGAAATTTGAAAATGTGGAAATGATTGGATCATTCGGAAAGCCACACTTTTCTAGACCACTTGATTTCTGACATGCTTATAATTTATAGCTGATTTCTAATAGGTACTATGTCAACCATTGGACAAGCTCTACCTGGTCTCAATTCCATCATCCACCACTGGGCATGGAAACCTAGAAGATGAATGTCACTTGGAGGCTTGCATCATTGGTTTGCCAACTCACAACAAGAAAATTGGCTGGATTTTTTTCTACCCATGAGAAAGATTCAGATCACACCTCCATTCAACTGTCATCCTTTGAGGCCATCTATGATTATCACCTTTTCATTTTTTTTCCTTAATGTTTTTCAGCTATTGATCCTTAGAGGGCTTCCACTTTTTTCAGAAGCTCCAAGAACCTCCAGGAAGCTCAGCACTTTCTTAATGAAATACTGGATTACACCAAAACCCAATATAAGCACTCTGATGAACCGCCATGGGCAAAAACATCCTTCTCCATCACTGTCAGAGGTTGCAACTGAATTTCTACAAAGTATCTCCCCTCTACACACTCATATAAGAAACTGTAGGTCAGGTTCATTGGATCATTGGATTATTGCAACGCGCTCTACATGGGGCTACCCTTGAAGAGTGTTCGGAGACTACAATTGGTCCAGAATGCGGCTGTGCGAGCTGTCGTGGGTGCACCTAGGTACACCCATATTACACCTATACTCCACGAGCTGCACTGGCTTCCTATTGGTCTCCGGGCACAATTCAAAGTGTTGGTTATTACCTTTAAAGCCCTATATGGCTCAGGACCAGGTTATCTTCGATGCCGCCTTCTGCCACATAGCTCCCGGCGACCGGTAAGATCCCACAGGGTTGGGCTCCTCCAGGTCCTGTCAGCTAAACAGTGCTGGCTGGCGGGCCCGCGGGGGAAGGCCTTCTCTGTGGCTGCCCTGGCCCTCTGGAACCAGGTACTTCCTGAGATCTGGACTACCC
>QLTV01012198.1:8492037-8514038 GCA_003457575.1 Thermophis baileyi | reverse complement strand
AGAAACAAAGACAGACAGACAGACAGACAGACAGACAGACAGACAGACAGACAGACAGACAGATAGATAGATAGATAGATAGATAGATAGATAGATAGATAGATAGATAGATCTTATGTAGAACTCTTTTCCACAAGAATAATCTGCTTCAGCCTCCCAATCTCCCCTGTGGTCTCTTCCATCACTCACTGGCAAAAGCTGAAGGAGTATTGGGACCAGGTGTTGCACATGTGCAGAAATCTCTTTGGGGTTTTAGAAGTATGGGAAGAAACCTGTGCAAGAACTGTGAAGTTGAGGCAAGTGATGTGGACATTTCTTTTCACTCTTAAAAGGGAGGCGGCTACATGACATTTTGAAGGGATGCTTTGCCTGAATCTTCATCAAAGCAATGCAGCCCTTTAAATATTTCAAATACAAGTGTTCAGAGATAACTTGATGCATGTGATTTTTAAAACACTGTTTTAACTTTAAAAGAATAAGAAGCTAGCATAATGTATAGCACCAAAACACAGAGAGCCAAGGTGGTGCAGTGGTTAGAGTGCAGTACTGCAGGCTACTTCAGCTGACTGCTAGCTGCAGTTCGGCAGTTCAAATCTCACTGGCTCAAGGTTGACTCAGCCTTCCATCCTTCCGAGGTGGGTAAAATGAGGAGCCAGATTGTTGGGGGCAATATGCTGACTCTGTGAACCGCTAAGAGAGGGCTGTAAAGCACTGTAAAGCGGTATATAAGTCTAAGTGCTATTGCTATTGCTAAAATTACATGTATCCCCAATTTAAACATACTGCTGAAATTAAGAAAAAAGAATAGGGTAGCTGGAAAAGATCTCAGGGTTCTAATAAAAATAGACTCTAAAAACTCAGATAGCATACTGGAGAATTCAATAATGGATTTCTCTTCAAGCAAATTGGGAAGATCTACCCAAACACAATACATTGCTACATTATTATCCATTATTATCCATTCTGAAATGTTTGGCTTTAATGGTTTGTATGTTTTGAAGACAGAAGTGTGTTTGGATAGGAAGGAATTAGATGTTATTATCAATGTTACTCCTAAATATGCAATTTTATGCACCAGGAAAGCCAATATATAGGCTACTTTCTAGGCCAGGGGTGTCAAATTTTTTATTTTTTATGGTTATAAACAGTTTTGACTGTTTTGATAGAGATGTGATATTGCATACCCAGATAGACAGAGGTACACAGAGAGAGATGAATTAATTTATTTGTCTTATAGGTTGTTGCATTTGATGATGAAATGTATTATATACTTTGTGAGTGTAAACATACAAATATCTAGTTAAAAAAATGGGAGTTACAGTATCTGTACATACATACAGTATATTTGTGTGGGGGTATGTATGTGTCTGTATACTTATATATAAAATGGCGTTTGTCCTGTTGGTTCAGACTTTTATGCTTTTCCTCTGGGTCTCCTGAAAGCTACTGTTCAACCATATTACCAAAATCAGAATATTTTATTTATTTTTCTGAGTTGATTTATGAACTTCTACTTTATTTCCTGGGGGGGGGGGTGTACTCTTGGAACTTGCCCACAGATTCTCCCAATTTGCTAACCATTTTTACTTCTATTCTTTATAGTATATAAGATTGCACATTTTCATTGTCCCTTTCCCCCAAAAAAGGTTTTCTATCCCATTATGTAGCTGCTGGTATTCAGAGAAAATTACTTCCTCATAGGAACATTTCATATTATAAAGTTAGCTACTAACCTTTTTCCTAACATGTGTTTTTCTCTATGTTTAGAATTGTATTTATGAATGAAGGTTCATTTATTCATCTGTATATCTGAAAAAAATATGGTTAGAAATAGATGTCTCTAGATACATAGCTTTCAGCTGTGGTACACTTTTATTGCAAAGATCAGAAGGAAAACTGGCTTATATTCTTATTTGTTGTTCACATGTGATGGGCTGGATAGTGTTCATTGCTTCTTACTCCACAGTAATAATCCTTCTTCACACTGGGATAAATACTATTATGAACAAATCCTAAATACGGCACCATGTTTCCTGATTACTAATAAACATTTATAAAGTGTAAATGATCACAGCATGTTAACAAACATGATCCAGCTCATATTTCTGTGACAAAATACTGATGGTTTCATCAGATGTGTTCTCAGCAATTAAAATAAATAACCAAAAATAAAAGTGTTATATGTAAACAACAGCTTTGCCTTCTATTTTATCAAAAGCAGATTGATTATTTGGTCTTCCTAACTGGAGTAATTTTCAGAAAAAGAAAGACTAAATAGGACATCATTTTGCAATTGAATACTAACCTCATTTACTAGCCATAGTAGGGATACTGTGCCCCAATATAGATTTCAGTAATTCAGATGCAGGTATGCAGGTTCATATAATGTATAGTTATTTCATTCTAATTCATATAGCTATTCATTACTTGTGGATGAAAATTTTCTTTGGTGCAATATGATAGTGGAATCAATGTCCAATTTCACAGAAAGGTAGTAAAAATTTCCTTTACTGGAAGTGTTCAAGCACAGGCTAGACAGCCATGTGTTAGAGATGCTTAATCTGGATTCCACCACCAAGCAGGGGTTTGGATAAAATGGCATAGATCAGTGATTGCAAACCTGGCTGACATGTCATGATATTTTGGATGCTGGTGTGTCACAAACAATTATGTTTGAAAGCATGCCTTGTTCTTGTGTGATTTTCTGAGGCTATGGGGGCTGTGCAAGAATGGGGTGTGCTCTTGTGTGTCCTCTGAACCAATAGTGGGTTCTAC
Source organism: Thermophis baileyi (assembly GCA_003457575.1). Classification (NCBI taxonomy): domain Eukaryota; kingdom Metazoa; phylum Chordata; class Lepidosauria; order Squamata; family Dipsadidae; genus Thermophis; species Thermophis baileyi. The sequence continues at coordinate 8,511,263 of QLTV01012198.1, read as the reverse complement.
TTACCTTTGCTACTGGTTCGGGAACGGGAGCATGCGGGCGTGCGGGCGCAATGCTTCTGCGCATGTGCAACGCTTCTGTGCATGTGCAACGCTTCTGCGCATACGCAGAGCATTTTTTGATGACGTCCGGACAGGTGGGCGGAGCCTCCCACCGCTGCTGCTACCGGTTCACCATACCGGGTCAAACCGGTAGCAACCCACCACTGCTCTGAACCCTCTGGAAGTCACACAAGAAAGCTGTACTCTCAGAGCCTCCAGAGCATCTGAAAATTGTGTGAGAATGGACAAAGTGTGGATAGGGTGCTTTTTGGCATGAACTCTGCAAAATTCTTGCAGACAGGTATGTGAGAGTAATTGAGTCTGGCACTGTGTGATCTTTTGAGGGAATAATGTTATCCTGGCTACCATTAAGGAGATGTTGATTAACCCATTTCTGAAGTGGCTATCTCTGGATGCACAATATATTAGACCACTATCATCAAGTTTCCAATCTTCTCTTTTTTTAGGGACATTTGTTGCAAAGTGCCCTAAAAGAAATAGATTGTCTCACTCCTTTCCAGTCAAGATTCAGGCCCTGGCATGGAACTAAGATGGCATTTGTCACTCTGGTAGATAACTTTTGTCAGGTTGTGGGCAGGGAAAGTGCAGCTGTCTTAATCAATCACTTATCTTCTCACTGGCCTTTAATACCATTGACTATGGTATCTTTCTGGATTTCCTATGTGAGCTGGAGACAAAGCCACTGTTTTACAGTGGTTCTGCTCCTTATTTGATTTAGAAGTATTAATTATCCAATTTATATGACCATCCATCTATCTGAAGATACTGTGGGCAATGAACAAAATAAAAATATTCCATTAAAACAAACAAGCAAAGAACAAATTGAAGGAACAAAATAAAAATATTCCATTAAAACTGAAAAAGAAACCAAATTGAGGTCCCATTTAAAATTTAATTCTCACTTATCACATATGCCTATGCCAGAGATCCAGTAACATTCTAACCCTAATGCCTAACTACATGGCTCCAGGCAATAGTGGGGAGGATAGTTTGGTTTCTTATAAGTTCCCATTGGTTTGAGGTGAAATGCCACCTGTATACTGATAATACATAGCCACAATATATAACATTACACTATGTCTTCAATATTGTAGACCAAATTACTATGAGAGTCTGGACTGGATGAAAGTAATGGTTGAACCTCAGCAAGACAAGAGTTGGTGTTTGTCAAAAGATCACCTGGTTCTCTGAGTGCTCTGATGGTTATTCTGCATGAGGTAAACAATGCAGTGTATTTACTCTGAAGACATGGTTGATTCACAGCTACTATTTGATTGGTAGGTAGATGCTCTGACCAGGAGGCCCTTTGCCCAGCTTTGAATGATGAGCCAGTTACAGCCCCATTTCAGGGGTGGGTTCCACTTACCTTCTCCACCGGTTCGCATCGTGACGCTTTGCGTGCGCGCGCTCCCTCTGCTCGCGCGCACGTTCCCTCAGGCAATTTGGCTTCCGCACATGCTCAGTAGCTTCAATCAGCCCGAAACACAGCTGAGGAGCTGATCAGCTGTGCTTCGGGTGAAGGAATAAAGGTCAGTTTAAATGCAGGGGCGGGCGGGAGGGCACTTTTTCAAGCGGCAGAACAGGAAAAACCTTCCAAACAGTAAAAAATTCACAAAAAATTCACAAAAAAAGATGGCGGCGCCCACGGACCGGCACCGACCAAACCAGATCCATGATGTCACCAGCGGGTCACTAACGGTTCGGGCGATCCAGTCCGAACCACGAGGAACCCACCCCTGCCCCATTTGGAACAAAAGGTACAATGTTAACCCATACTTCATCACTACCAATATAGACTACTGCAAAGTTTCTACATTGGGCTTACATTCAAAACTCTCAGAAGCTGCAGTTTGTACAGGAACAACTGATGTGTTCACAGGTGAGAGCTTTAAAAACATCAGTTACACTGATATTGTGGGAATTTCATTGACTGCCAAGAGGTCTCTGAATAGAGTTTTTCCATTTCTGGAAACTCCTCCTGTCTTGCATCCACATTTTTACAATAACTTGCCACCCTATGTTGCCTACTGGTGCCAAATGAGGTTTTTTTTAAAAAAAGATTTAGAGACAATAGACTCAAACCAGAGTGAAATGCTAAAAAAGACTTTATTGAAGAAATTTCAAGAGAGTTATAGAGCAAACGATACCAATCTACATCTCTTCAGCTCCCCAGAAACCCCAAAGAAGAAATCTCCGAAAACAGAATCTTAGGTCTGTACTGAAAGTTCACTCTGTCTGGGTTTTTTGTCACTTTTTCATAGTTTTCTTAAGGAGCATGAAGTACAAACAGTAACACTTGAAAATGGCTTAACACCACATCTAATCCTGACCAACTATTCTGGGGTATTTTTCAGTAAGACAAAATCTCAAGTAAGGACTATTTGGGGATGGTCTAATGCACGGGTGTCAAACTCACGTCGTCACGGCAGCGTCACGTGATATATCGGGACTTTTTTCCCCTTTGCTAAACCGGGTGTGAGTGTGGCCAGCGCATGACGCATCCGGCCTGTAGGCCACGAGTTTGACAGCCCTGGTCTAATGACATATCTTGTCAGTAACTTGGGAACTCAGACTGTTGACTTTTTGCTAAGAATATTTTAATGGGAAACATTCTTGTGTGAAGCCCTGCTTCTCCATTGTCCCAGAGAAGTGTCTAATTAGGGAGTTCATACTGTTGCAAGATTCAATCTCGGTTGGTCACCAGGACCAGAGGTTGAGTCTTATGAGCTTTCAGATTTGTGATGGAGCAGATAAAATGAAACAGATAAAATGGGCCCCTTGTCAATAAACAGGAGTTTTAATTAAAAAAAAATTACATGTAGGAATACAGAGAAAATACTCAAAGACAACATTTCCAGAACACTACTACAGTCCTCAAAGATTACTAATGAACTTTTTATAAGCACACACGTGAAAGAATTAAGAATACAAACTTGTTAAGTTATATATAAATTGCCTTAGCAGATAAAGTAATTCCTCATACATAGTTTTTATGCACAAAGTGAAAAAGGCTACTACACCACACTCACCTCACCTGGATCCATGCCATTACAGGCAATCCTCACTTAACAACCCTAACTGGGACCAGAATTTTCAACACTAATGAAGTGGTTGTGAGGCAAAATATCACAGGACCACCCTGCTTAGCAATGGCAGTTAGGTAGTCCCATTTGCAATCATTAAGTGAGGACCACATTGTTAGGTGACAAATTCACATTTCTCCTATCCTGCTGCTCTTGTCTCCACTTCAGCTCCCTACACAAACCTATCTTCCTCTTACTTCTGCCCTCTTAGCTGACCCACACTCTGCTGCTGCCACCTACTTCAGTCACTTCCAGCTGACCTTCAACATCTTCTTCCTCCCTGTCAGTCCAACTGGGTAAACCAGACAGGAAACAACTAGATAAGCTAAATCTAAGTCTGCATTAACATAGTCTTGCAAGACTGAGGGTACCAACTTCCCACCACCACTTCTACTCATCTGATAAATTAGGGTTGGGCTTGTTCTTGGGCAGCCAAAATTAAGCCTTCAGTTTTTTTCTTCAGCAGCCCTTACCTCAACCATCTCCATGTTAGCTTTGTATCTAGTGGTTGGTTGTAAAGTCATGTCCGACCCATTGCAACCCCATGGACAACGTTCCTCCAGGCTTTCCTGTCCTCTACCATCCCCCGGAGTCCATTTAAGATCATGCCGACTGCTTCAGTGACTCCATCCAGCCACCTCATTCCCAGCCACCCTTCTTCTTTTGCCCTCAATCATTCCCAGCATTAGGCTCTTTTCCAGTGAGTCCTTCCTTCTCATTAGGTGGCCAAAGTATTTGAGTTTCATCTTCAGGATCTGGCCTTCTAAAGAGCAGTCAGGGTTGATCTCCTCTAGGACTGACCGGTTTGATCACCTTGCAATCCAAGGGACTCGCAGGAGTCTTCTCCAGCACCATAGTTCAAAGGCCTCAATTCTTTGGTGCTCAGCCTTTCTTATGGTCCAACTTTCACAGCCATACATTGCAACTGGGAAAACCATGGGCTTGACTATACGCACTTTTGTTGGCAGGGTGATGTCTCTGCTTTTTAGTATGCTGTCTAGATTTGCCATAGCTTTCCTCCCCAGGAGCAAGCGTCTTTTAATTTCTTGGCTGTAGTCCCCATCTGCAGTGAGCTTGGAGCCCAGGAAACAAAATCTGTCACTCCCTCCATTTCTTCCCTAACTCTTTGCCAGGAATTGAGAGGGCCAGATGCCATGATCTTAGTTTTCTTAATGTTGAGTTTCAAGCCAACTTTTGCACTCTCCTTCTTCACCTGCATCAAGAGGCTCTTTAGTTCCTCTTCACTTTCTGCCATTAGAGTGGTATCATCTGCACATCTGAGGTTGTTGATATTTCTCCCGGCAATGTTAATTCCAACTTTTGATTCATCTAGCCCCGCCTTCTTCATGATGTGCTCTGCATATAAGTTAAATAGGCAGGGCGACAGTATACAGCCTTGCCGAAATCCATTCCCAATTTTGAACCAATCAGTGGTTCCATGTCCAGTTCTCACTGTTGTTTCTTGACCCGCATATAGGTTTCTCAAGAGACAAATAAGATGGTCTGGTACTCCCATCTCTTTAAGAACTTGCCATAATTTGTTGTGATCCACACAATCAAAGGCTAATGAAGCAGAAGTAGATGTTTTTCTGGAACTCCCTAGCTTTCTCCATGATCCAGTGTTTGTATCTATTTTTCCTTCAATGTCCTTCAGGTGTTGACTTTGCATAGGCTTCTTTTTCCAGTTAGAAGCTCAATGGTCAATTGTTTCCTTTTGATATTCTGCTTTCAATCTTGTTGTTTTCAAGAGGTTTCCCTTATTCACCTCCTTCAGCAAAGGCTCTTATAGTCAAAGTATATAGTCATTTAAGTCGTGTTTTTCCTCTTCCAGAGTTTGTTTCACCTGCAAGAGTCCTCTGAGAGGACAGTTTGTTTCACTTGCAAGAGTCCACCCTGAGATCTAGGCAAATACAATTGATCAATATCACTTTTTTGGTGCAGAGAATGATGCACTGTCATTAGTTTTCTTCTCTTTCGATCCAAGTTATCAAGTTCTAGCTGAGTCCAATCAATTATTCCAGCTGAATATCATATTACAGGCATTGTCCAGGTATTAATTGCCTTTATGATATTTCCCCCATTTAGCTTTGATCTCAAGATTTTCCAGACTTGCTTTATGTATTTTGTTGAAGTAGTTTCCTTGACTTGGTTGTGCAATAGGTCAGAGGCTTCCAAAACTCCTAAGTACCAATGTTCCCTCTTACATTGAAAATCGCTGCACGGCAGTTGGAAACTGCAGTGTGGCGATTTCCTGTCACGTGTGCGGCCGCGCAGCCACGCAGCTTAGAGGGAACATTGCTAAGTACTTGTACCCTTCTTCTGGTGTTACTGCTTTTATCAACTCTTCATTATCAAGTCTAAATCCATAATCTTCAACTATTTTTCCTGCCTTAACAGCAATTGTTGCACATGTATCAATGGCAAATTGCATTTCAATGTCTCTGCTAAACTCCTCAGTGCTTTTCACTGAGATGATGATGATGATGATCTTACCTTATATTTGTATTTTGTTTTTTAAATTGTGAGCCACCACATCTGTGAATGTGTGTTACAAGAAAGGAAAGTAAGATAAGAAGGAATAGAACATACAGTATATGATAGAGCTCAGTGTTTAGAATGCAGTATTGCAGGCCACCTACTGCCAGAAGTTTGATCCTGACCAGCTCAAGGTTGACTCAGCCTTCTATGCTTCCAGGTTCAGTACAATGAGGACCCAGATTGTTGGGGGCAATATGCTGACTCTGTAAACCACGTAGAGCAGTGGTGGGTTGCTACCGGTTCGGACCGGTTCTCCCATACCAGTGGCGGAAATTTGCACCCACTCACCGAACCGGCAGCGATGGTCCCGGTTCTCCCATACCAGTGGCGGAAATTTGAACCCACGCCCCCGAACCGGTTCTCTGGTCGCCGCGGCCTTGCAAAGAACACTCTTTGAGGGTTCTGCGCATGCGCAGAGGATCATTTCCGTGAAGTGACATAGTGACTTTGCGAGGTGATGCAAAACGCGCACTTCCATCGCGATGAGAACCAGTAGGGAAGGTAAGTGGAACCCACCCCTGACATAGAGAGTGCTGTGAAGCACTATGAAGCAGTATATAAGTCTAAGTGCTATTGTTATTGCTAGTAGATCTTAATGATAGTCATGTATTTCCTCTGATATTACTTCAGCAATTTCATGAAGAGGGAAGAAGTCACAAAAGCATTAATCTGATGAAACAATATGTATTTTTCCTTCTCCCCACCTATACCAAAGTACACTAATATAATATAATGAAAAGCTCATTGCACAATGCAGTTATTGATCAGAATGGGGAAAATGTGGCTTGCTTAACAAAATTCCAACTTCACATTATTTGCATTCTTCTATTTTTCCTTAGGGCTCTGTGCTGTGCAAAGCAAATTACACCAAGTAGCTTGTGTTTCAGAGTATGCCCATCCGTTGTTTCTCTTGTGCTTATACCAGAAACATATTTTCTGTTTTAAATATGACAAGCCCAGCAGAATAGTTTCTGAAAGTTAATGAAATATTGTAATGTGATCAAGATCAAATAAGTTCAATTTTTTTTCCTTTCTCTCTCACCCTCCCCTTACTAGTGATTTATCTTAATTGCCACAAGCTGTTTATAGATGCAGCCCATATAATACAGAATCATCACAATCAGCACATGGCTGGAAGAAGAAAATGCAAGAGGAGGACTAGTCCCTCCTTTTTTGTACTGAACTGAACAGCCACCATTAATTAATGAACATCTGGTTCATTATCTGGTATAAAGATTATAATGGCCTAGAAGGCAGCATTGTCACTGATGGCAACTTGGTAGTGCCTGAGGAGTGGCTATGGAACATAAGGCAAAGGATATTTTAAAAAGATCTCAGCAGTTTTAATTCTTACCATAGAGATGGCACTTGGTAGGACCCTCCAGTGGTTTTTCTGATTGCTTTTTAGCCAGTCAATTATTATATTCTCAAGTAGGACTTTTTGGGAGCCGGTGGCCCCTTTCCTAGTTTTAGCTATATTCTCAAGTGGGACTTTCTCTTTTTGGGAGAAAAGTGGGACTTTCTCTTTTTGGTGGGCCCTTTCCTATTTTCATGATCTTCTGCCATTTGTAGAGCTTGATTACAGCTTCTAGAACCCAGTGCTCTAGGCAGGATGATAACAAATTGCTTTAAGACTATGCACTCACATCACAGACTTCTTGAGAAGTCTGAATTGTAGGAGACAACTACTTTTTGGCCCACTGTCTGAGCTGGTTCAAGGCTTCTTAATATAGTTCCTCTACTCTATGGGTGTCAAACCTGCGGTGTCATGTTGCCGTCACATGACATTTTATGATGTTTTTCTCCTTCGCAGAGTTGGGGTAGGTGTGGCCTACATGTGACGCATCCGGCCTGCGGGCCACCAGTTTGACACCCCTGCTCTACTCTGAACCTCTCTCCTCAAAACTGTTGTTAATAAGCATCAGCAAGGAGTTTCAACTGTTATTGAATTGCAGTCTGAACTAGTTTACAGTCACAGGATCCTGAGGTGAAAAACTGCTAAAAGTTTTCAAGACCTTCTTAGTCAGGTAAAGAGCCAGAAGTGTATCCCATTCTCCTGACCAGTGGCACACAGTAGCTACTCTTTCAAATATCCTTAAACAAGTGTCTTCTCACCCATCTTAACCAGCTTTAATTCTATGCAAGGTTGTGGCAGTGGAACAGCAGGAGGGGTTAAGCAAAGGGCATCCCATCTGCAGAGCTCCAAAATAGCTAACATCTGCTTCTGATGCCTTTGCTCATTAGCGGGATCATTCTGATGCCTTTCCTCTCTGGCAAATCTTTCTCTTTCCAGTTAATTTTGGTATACTGGCTCCCATTGTGCTCTATATTCCCAAGCTTATTCCGGGTGCATCATAGCTTGCAAATTGGCTATGGTATCCACTCCACATGCAGCCTGGCCTGTAGGCAGGACTGGCTTCTTTAAAAGTGTCCTTGGGTTGGGCTCATCAGAAGAGTCATTCTGATTTAACTGCTGCATCTTTTCTGTCCATCTACTCAGTCATATCAAGAAACTTTTGCTAAACCAATCTACAGTAGGCTTCAGTTTTGGGATGTAACTCTGATTCACCCAATGCATAAAGCTTTAAGTATTGAGAACCCTAAAAGCTTTTCTTGGGCATTATTTTCATGAATCATTTGCTTGCACTTTGTGGGTGGGCCACTAGCTAGGGCCTCTTCCAAATCCCACTGCTGACACCTACAGAGTAGCAGAAATCCTTGTATATAGAGAGGTGTGGAACTGACTGGTGAGTAACAGAAAGCAAACACTGGTCTTTGTCCAAAGATTTAGAAAACTTTCCTAAGTTTATTTCCCCCCAGATGTTTGACCAGTTAGGGAAACAGGTTGTCAACAAAGATAGACTCTGAAATTTTCAGCAGTCCAAACCAAATACTTAAAAGTAACTCTCAAAATATAAACTCAAGGATGTAAATGGGTGTGGCTGCAGCACTTTGAGACTTATTCTCCTACTCTTTGCACTAACAGTCTCAGTGTGCTTTCCAGTCTCAGCTGTCAGCATATAGCCAATTCCTTACTTGAGAAGTCTCTGACCCCTTCATGCTGCTGAGAAAGACTTTCCAATGTTCTGTGCCTGGAAAATGAGCTGAATCCTGGCCAAGCAACATAGAATGGCAGCGGAGTATGTTTATTCAGATCTGATCACAGTAATCTCAGCAGGCTTCTTTGTTGTCCTCTGGTATCTACTGTCTCCATCAACCTTCTTCTCCAGCCGTTCCCATCTACCCTTTCTTCAGAGAAGCCTTTGTGCTTAGCAAGCTCAAAGTCTGCAGGCACTCATAATCTGGAGCTGTGACTTACTCACAAGGATGCTGGTGTTTTCCCTTCACCACACAGAATTTCAGTTTTTAGTTCATTGGGTTTTAAACACTATGCTACGCTGCTGCATTATTGTTAATCAGCTTGACTTTAGTTTGTGGTTCCTATTTGATCCTTTTGTTCAGTTAGTGTTGCAAGTAATTAAAGAATTCCATTTGACACTGAAATTATAAGATATATTTGTAAAAAAACTAACAACCTAATATAAAACTAGCTTAAACAGATTGATTTAACAAATTGAATATACAGTTGTAAGTGGTTCTTAATAGCTATTTTTTAATACTTCATACATATTGGCTTTCATATTTGGATGATTCACTGAATCTGAGGAAATATTTATAAACATTCTCACCTCTCCAAGGGCCTACATCTTGCACTCCATCCAGTTACCAATCAAGGCTACAAAGTGTTTACACATTCAGGAAACACTGAACAATAGAATTGGGTATAATCAACTTATTGATGAAAGTCACTGCAATTGTCCTATTAATCACTCTCAAAAGCCTAATACTAATATTAAACAGCATTAGAGATAGACTAGAGCCCAATGGTTTAACTGCTATAGGATTAAAGTCTAGCCATCAATTGCTGTCCTCTGACTATGATCACATAGATAAGAATATTGTCAGTGTATTACAGAGTTCTCTATTCCCAAACCTAAAAGAATACCACAGTGAATTAAAACAAATGCTGCTGTGAATCCATATTTTCTCCATGGAGAGGTAATTAATCAAAGTGACTAAGGCTGGTTTGCTTCAACCTACCATGGTCCAGATAATACCCAGAGTCTGTGTGCCACTATACTATGTAGGCTATCCAGTTGATGAAATGGAGTAGCTGGTGATAAAACCATGAGACTCTGTAACATAGCCCTCAGATAAATCAGATCTCAGATAAAGCTGCAACTAGTGTATCAGCTGAAGTTGGGCAATGACCACCCTGGCCACAGCTTTCACCTGCTGATTCAGCAATACCAGGAAGACACTCCCCCTCCCCCAAGTCATAGATCTACTCCTGCAAGAGTAGTGCAATTCTATCAAGAGTCATTATTGGGACTATCCTAAAGCCCCTCTATATAAACCTATCCACCTTGCTAGGATTCACTAGAGTCTCTTCTCCCCACTCCACCCCCCATAGCCTCCAAGCTGCAGGACAAGACTTTGACAACATATTCAATGGAGCCTGGGGTCATGATATAAAGCTGGGAATCATCAGCATACTGTACTAATGTTACTGCATCTCAAACTACCACATCTCCTCCCACAATAGTGGATGATAAATAATGGGAAAGAGAGCCAACCTCTGCAGTACCCCATAAGGAAATAACCACTGCATTGCTCCCTCTTCCTTTAACACCACTGACTGGAACCACTCAGGAAGAGGAGGAGGAGGAGGAGGAGGAGGAAAAGGAAGAGGGAGAGGGAGAGGGAGAGGGAGAGGGAGAAGGAGAAGGAGAAGGAGGAGGAAAAGGAGGAGAAGAAGGAGAAGAAGGAGAAGAAGAAGAATCCACTGCAGAATGCAACACAGAACTGTGGTCCAGAAGGATAATCTGTTTCCTCTGGGCTGTTCTGCATTTGACCCCAAGCCACTGTCCCAACAAACTTCACTAAAAATGGAACTAATATTTTTGAATCCAAGGAGGCCTCTTAAGTTCTTTAAGGGCTGTTGGCATTGTCTCCTCCTGCAATGAAGCATTCATAACATCCTGATCCAATGAACTACCCCCTTTCAACTGCTCAAAGGGACAAAAATCTAACCCATGGGTAGCCAAAGATATTCTGTAATCCATTTCTCTATGGTTACAGCCCTAAAGGAATCCCAGATAATACAATAAGATGACGATATAGTCACCACACAAGACCTTGCCAAATAGAATCTAGACTTTAGCAAATTTGAATAACTACATGAAAATTGGCTAGGTGACCTTGGACCATTCACTCTGTCTCAATCCAACTGACCTCACAGATTGTTGTTGTAGGGAAAATAGGAGGAGGAAGGAATATTAGGTATATTTACTGCTTGGTGTTATTTAGAAGAAAAATAAAGGTGTAATATAAATAAATAAATTGTAATAATTGGTAATAATTGCCAGATGGTATCTCTACTGAATGATTTTTACCTAGAACATAATTTACCATCCCATGAAGGGCTGCTAGATAGCAATTGCCTGATATAGTAAATGACATCACCATATTGTATCTTCTATAAACTGCAGGCTTCTCTTCCTGCCTTAGGCACAAAGCCAGCTGGGTGACCTTGGGCCAGTCACTTTCTCTCAGCCCTAGGAAGGAGGCAATGGTAAATCACTTTTGAAAAACCTTGCCAAGAAATCGAACCCATGGGACTTGTTCAGGCAGTCTCTGAGAATCAGACACAACTGAATGGAAGAAAAAAGTATTCTTTGATGAAAGAAATACCAATCAAATGGGTTTATGTCTTGCTTTTCACCATGAGAAAGGATTCCCATATCTTCTATAAACAACAGCCTTCTTTTTAGACCAAACAGTATGAAGATTAATCTTTTAAATCAGGAACAGGCAAGTTGATTCTCTCCAGAGGATTCAATCTATGGTTGCCACAATACCATGCTGTGAGCCATGCTATTGGGGGCTTACAGAACTTTATTTGTTCATTTTACTGTAACAAAAAAAAAGATGTGCCATTAATCCCATTTGTGACTGGAGAATTTATAAGATATGTGGAAGACACTAGGTTGCCTATTTTTGTCTTCCATGAAGTAAACAAGTCATATTTGGTATTTGGATTGTGTTACTAAAATATTTTTTGCGAGAGTAGAGATAGATTTGCTCCTTCTGCCTCTTGAGTGCCCTATGATCCTCCACACTTCTCCATGGGTTACAGAGTAAAAGTGTACAACAGAGAATCTTTGCTGCTAATGTAATTGTGCCAAATGGTTCAACATGCTGGCGGATCATGTACGGTGCACATAGAACTAACCCAAGTTGAGCAGGCTGTCTGCTGCATGGGATCGCTGTACAAATTGTAGAGGGTGACAGACCTAGCATTTGAGGGGTCAGAACTATTGTACTTATTATTGCTCCTCTCATTATGATACCAATTTTCTAGGACTTAAAATCTTCAAATATGACTCAGCTATTCAAATGCTTCTTGAACTTCACATTCTAAAAGAAAGGTCTTCCTACCAACTGATAAATAATGCGAAGCAACATGTAACAGTGAAATAGGAAACTGACCTCTATCTCTCTTAAATAATGTCATAGAACAAGAAAGGATGAAGGAAGGCTGATCAAAATGATTAGATAGTTCAAATATTTAGGGTGAACGTTTATATGATTATAGTTTAGGGGAAAAAAATCATACTTTATAGTTTGAGGAGGGGGACAGGACCCATAAACTGCTGCAAACCAGGGGATGGGGTAAATTTCTAGCAAAAAGAGCTAATCTCAACCAACACTACTGGTCAGTCCCAATTTTGGCCTTGGGCCACCAGTCACCTCCACATTGCATCAACATACTCAAAACCATGACTAAGGGTGACCTCATACCTCATGCATCCATTGTAGTGCCTTTATTCTTTGGGCCAGTCACTGTCTTTCAGTTGCAAAATGACATAAAAGTATATATACACAATCCCCTTAACCTTCCCAGACACAACATTGATGAAAAAGATAGATACATATACAGAGGAATAGAGTTGGAAGGGACCTTGTAGGTCATCTAGTCCAACCCCCCCGCTCAAGCAGGAGTCCCTATACCATTTCAGACAAATGGCAGTCCAATCTCCTCTTGAAAGTCTCAAGTGTTGGAGCTCTCACAACCTCCGAAGGCAAGCTGTAGTGTTATAGTTTCCAGTCCCCTAATCATCCTGGTTGCTCTCCTCTGCACTTTCTCTAGAGTCTCAACGTCTTTTTTGTAGTGTGGTGACCAAAACTGGATGCAGTACTCTAGGTGTGGTCTAACTAAGGCTTTATAGAGTGGTATTAGTACCTCCCTAGTTCTAGATTGTATCCCTCTATTAATGCAGCTTAGGATTGTATTAGCTTTTTTGGCTTCCGCTGCACACTGCTGGCTCATGTTTAGCTGGTTGTCTACTAAGACTCCAAGATCCCTCTCGCAGTCACTGCAAGATCCTACACGATGAAAAAGAAAGATCCTACACCATCTGGATCCAACAAACATTCAGTATGTCTCAAGATGACTCACAAATATAAGAAACCATAAAATATTTTAGAATTACAACAAATAAAATGATTAGCCACAGACAATAAAACACTATTGATAGGTAAAAGTAATTGAAAATATTTTAAAATATTTAAATATTTTAGGAATGAGAAAATAGGACAGTTTTCATCTAATCCATAAAAAATGCCCAGATGGGAAAGGAAGACTTGTGTGTTGTTTTGCACACTTATTGCCACTATTTTGCAGGTATATTTGGTGTAGGTAAATCATTTATCAATGGTAATTGTTTGGGAGGGGAGGGGTGCAAGGAGGTATTCCTACTTTGCAGAACCATCTATGATTATTTTGTAAGGAATGTTCATTACATATAAAGAGGTATAGCAAATGATATTGAAACATATAGGAGTAGTCCTTGATATTTAATCTACTGGATGCCGAAATATGATTCCAAGGAAGTATCCTACCAATAATCATCTTCCCCTCATTATATATTGTGATTTAATATTATTTAAGGTTTTTATACTTACTGTACATTGTTTCTCATATATTACCTGTTGGTCTACAATATTAGTGGGAAAGAAAGGGGTTTTCTTTTTAAGTGCAGAAACATTATTCTTCATTGTTTTAACCAACTCTCATTTAATTTAATAAAAGAGAATTTGCTTTCAAAATTTCAGTGAAATTTTCAAGGATTCAGTGCATTTTGGTGCATTTTGGTGTAGATACCTGTAAATCTACTGGGTTTTTTTTACTGTAAGATCATATTTCTAGTGTTTGGCAGTTTTCTTGGCTACCTGCACTTCAGTTAAATCCCAAAGGAAGATATTCCCATTGAGAAATATGGAGTGCTGAGGTGACTTCAAAATGATGGAAGGACAGGTAGCACAGAGCAGCAATAGTAGCATCTTCTACTGTTTCCACCAATAAATTAAGCCCCAACAAAAAATTGCAACCTCCCCTACTCTAAAAACGAGGTTGGAAAACCCAGAGGGAAATGGTTGAGAAACTGCAATGTAGTTTTTAGCACAGTAGAGAACAAAACAACAACAAGCTATCACTCTACATCCACTGAAACAATGTTTATTTTCTAAATGAGATTTACAATGGCCAGTTGAAATTCTGGGAGAATTATATCATTTCTGCTCAAGCATTCATAAAATCAAAGGTTCTTAAATATCACAAGGCAACTGATGCTGCAGCCTAGTGAAGCCTGTAGATTGAATTTTCAAGTATTTGTTATACTGTATATGTTTGCACTATATAAACTGGTATAAATTGGCCATAGGAAGCATTTACAAAGACTGCAATAACAAAACAGTAAAATGCAGCTTCCTCTTGTGTGTAAATGAGATTTTTAAAAAGTGCTGAATGTTCACACTTTAGTTGCAGTGCATGCATACCACTTTTTATATCCGTACACCATGCTAATTTGCTCTCTGGGCATACTGTGAACCATTTACATAATTTCAGCTTCCTAAAATCTGGAAACATCAGGAAAATTCATGTGTTCATTTGCCTGGAGCAAAAATTCATTGAACCTCCAACAATTGGTATGAGCTCTTGGAAACATGAAAAAAGGGGAAAGGGAGCCACTTTTGGAAACCTGCAGTTTAGCTTTGACAACTAACACCACCATTTCAATTACTGTGCAACCTAAGGCTACTTGTCACAGTGAATGGTTGTTTAAAAACGACATTATAGTCCTAAGTACAATTGTTATAGAAATAAAATTATGGAATGGTTATTCCACAATAGTCACCGTAGCAAAAGTGCAAATTGTAATTTTCTGAATATTTTTTAAAGTTTCTGTTATGGGGGCAGAAAAAATATGATCTGGAAAAATGTTTCAATTTGGTTGTGAGGATAGTTCATATTTTATGTGTATAATTATCATTTTAAAACATTTAGTTGCCGCCATAAATATGTTTAATCAATTCGAATCACCATTATATCGTAACCTTTTATTTACTCAGAAATAAGTTGTCTGAACTCAAAGGACACTTCCCAGGCTCCCAGGTCATATGACTGCATCCTCATTATGCAATTCTATTTACTTGGACTTCAGTTAAAGAATTAGTTATTATTACCATACAATAAAGAATACTTTTGTATAATGAAAACAAAGACCACAACCCCATTAGCAATGAGAAGAGAAGAACATGCTATTGAGTTCTATTATAACATTCCATGTCTGGTATTTCTGCAACCAATATGCTGTTTCTATCCTGGCAAGTTGTGATTCATGTGTTCAGACATTCTAAACATAGGCTTTCCATGATTGATCTTTGACCATCCAATTCTGCTTCTCCCTGAGCCCCTGGATTATAGACTGCTTCCAGCAGAAACAGAAATGTAGCTATGCACAGGAGTATGGGGAACAGCAACATTAAACATTTGCACATGAGATTCAGAAGTACCATACTTTCAAACTATATATAATAACAATGTTATATTCAGACATACATCAGCAGCTTATTGAGCAGAGCAGGGAAAGAGGGTATTATAATTCCTAGAATTATAGAAATCCCTTGATACTATCCTTTTCTATGTGAAGTTGCAGAATTACAACCCCAAATATTTGCCTGTCTTTCCTTTGAAAAAGTACAAATTGCATGAGTTCTGACTGTAGAATACAA
This sequence comes from Thermophis baileyi, assembly GCA_003457575.1. NCBI lineage: Eukaryota > Metazoa > Chordata > Lepidosauria > Squamata > Dipsadidae > Thermophis > Thermophis baileyi. Next base: position 8,495,445 of record QLTV01012198.1, on the reverse strand, counting down.
TTAACATGCTGAATAAATATATGGTTAAATGGGGTTGGTACTTCTCCCTCATTTCCATATTCAAAGTCCAATGGAATAGATAACATGGAAAACAATTTTATAGCAACTATATTATTTGACCAACTAATCTATTGTTATCTATCCAGGCTCACAGCAGTTCTTTAGAATATAAGGCAGGTATACAGTATATATTTTCACTGCTACCTTATAGAGATTTACCCTATATCTCCCATCCAATTCATGGATTTACCAGAAAAAAAAATCCACAATTTTTCATGCTCAGAATGAAAATTATTTCTCAGAGAAAATGAGATCACAAAATATAGTTATAACCTTCTTTATGTTTTCATTAAATTATTGGCAGGGAAAAAAGTGAAAAGGCAGCTCCCACATAGCTTGGCATATGTAAGTAAAAAAGAAACAAGTCTTCCTTTGGGTACTATCTTCGCTGGCATCTTTATGATCATACTCATAAAGAAGAGACTTCCTGTTACTTCTTCTTACTGCTATATTTGAAAAACTGCGTAAGATTACTGATTGGTTTTACCAGTAAGCCATTCTAGAACTGACTCTTTAAAGTAAATATTTAATATTTATTAGTGGGCAAGTAATAGTTAAGGTTCTGGACTAGGAACAGAAACTAGGAACAGGGAGAACCAAGTTCCAGTCCCACCTGAGTATGAAAGCCAACTGGGTGACTTTGGGCCAGACACTTTGTCTTTGCCCAAAAAAAGTAGGCAAATGGCAAACCACTTCTGATAATGTTGCCAAGAAAATTGCATGGACTTGAAAACCACACTGGATTTGTTGGTAAAGAGGTAAGGAAAGCTGTCCTCTACCCTCAGTTTCATGAGATTGACTAGATCACGGTTGTCAAACTCGCCATGGCATGTTGCCATCACGTGACATTTCATGTTTCCCCATTTATGGAGCTGGGGTGGGCGTGGCCTGTGCGTGACACATCCAGCCCATGGGCGGCCAGTTTGACACCCCTAGACTAGATAATCTTTCAGAGACTAGTGCAAATTTGTTAAATAATGATCATCCTAGATTCTAGAGTGATTGTAAAATCAATCCTGCCTAAAATACAGAAATTAACTAGCATATTTTATTTAAAAAGTTGTAAGGGTGAAACAATTCCATTTCACACTTACATTAGGAAATTGTGCACTATGTTTTTAAGGGACAGGTAGGACAAAGAAGATGTGAAATAAAGACTAAATCCTGATATCAAAGATTAAATCCTGGTATCAAAAACATAAATGAGAAGGGAAGCTGGATTATGAATTGAGACCTTTGATTTGCAGTTCTGAGGTGCAGTACTAATCTAAAAGCACAAAATAGGTCAGGACAGAATGAAACATTCAGTACTTTTATACATTGGTCTTTTGCAATGTGTTTATTACTATTATTTATTACATTTATATGCTGTCCAGTCCATCTCATTGTCAAGCGACTCTGGGTGGCTTCTAACTGCATTGTAAGCCATCCAGAGTTACCTGAGGTAAATTTTATAAGTAAATAAATAAATTTGAAAAATATCGAGTGAAAATTTTGATTTAATTAAATAAATTTGGATTTCATGTATGAAACTGGATTAGCTGTCTTCCCTGGAAACCTGGTTAAAGAGGTTGACTTTCCCCACAACATTTGGACGGCCAACAAATTTTACAAATAAATACATAAATTGAAAAAATCTAATGCTGAGTGAAAAATTGAATTTAATAAAATAAATTTGGATTTCATGTATGAAACTGGATTAGGTCTTCTCCTTGAAACCTGGGGAAAGAAGTTGACTTTCCACATAATATTTGAATGCCAAGACAATCTTATCAAAGATTAATAGGTTGTTTATTAAACTTGGTCCAGCATTTTAGAGATATGGAACCATATTTAGTTTTTAAGGCCAATCTTGGTGAAAGTTGTCCAGAACTGATTAAACCAGGACTCTGTGGACCAAAACATCTGCCAAACTAAACCAGTTACTTTCTATTCTAAGATCGTAATGTGGTAGCTTAAAGCTAAGCAGACATTTCTTCTTTCTGCTGTGGATATGAACAATATCAACTTAATATAGAACCATACATTCATAGAGTTGGTAAGGGACTTCAGAGTTCAACTAATTTAACCTTCTATTCAATTCAGGATCTGCTGAAGCATTTCAACTGATAACTGTCCTAGCACCATTTGAAAATTTTCAGTGAAGGGAAATATACTATCCCTTTATTCTTCTGTATGATAGCCATTAGATACCTGAAGATTGCTATTGTATCTCCTCTCAGTGTTTTATGTAAGCTAAACAACCAGTTTCTTTTACAGTTCCTTATACTGTTTGATTTCCAGTCATTTATCTTTGTAGTTCTCCTCTGAACTTACTTCAGTTTGTTGACATCTGTTTTAGATTGCATTTGCCTTTGTAGCTTATCCTTTTTAGATGTACGACTGGGAAGCTAAGTGTCCATCCCCCCCCCATACTGGTGTCCTTTCCTTTCCTTTCCTTTCCTTTCCTTTCCTTTCCTTTCCTTTCCTTTCCTTTCCCTCTTCCTAGTTCTGTGTCATCTGCAGATTTGAATGTTCATCCCTTTAGTTCCTTCATCCATAAAACTGGTGAATAGCACAGAAACCAGGATAGAGACCTGTGGCACTGAACTGGCACTATCAAATCTGATGTGGAGACTTCTGAAACTATCCTCTGGGTGTGGTCATTCACTTGGTTATGGTACCTTTATGAATTATATCATATTTTTCCATTTTATTAATGAGGATGTCATGAGAAACTTGGACAAATGCTTTGCTCAATTCAGGTATATGCACACACAGTTTGCCCAATCTATTAAAGTAGTAATACTCTGTGTATGTACACATATGATATACAAAGCATATTTGTTAGACATTATTTTTGTGACTTTTACTAAAAATGATTTTGAAGAAGTGAGCCTTTGCTTTGTTTTGGATTTGATTTCACAGATCAAAGAATTGAATGATAGAACAGGCTCTGTTTCAGGCAGGATCCTTTGCTCATTGGACTTATTTCCTAATCAGTAGAAGGACCTTAAAATCAGATACATTCATACATTTTTTTAAAAAAACTAGCCACACTTGTTCTCTGGAGCCTTCAGGATCGGAGCCTGAAGATTAGGTCTTGAATCGCAAAATAATTTGAAATACTACAATAGTGTCCAGAATACTCCAAATACAGGAGTTGCTTCCTTCATCTTCCAAAATCATCCAGGTTCATGGTTGTCCCAAAGGTGCTTTTTTTTTTTTTCAAAAAGCAACTGGACTTGAGGGGCTGTCACAAAGAGACAGTCAACATATTCTCTGTATAAAATGTTTTATAGATGGCATATGTCACCAGAAAAATTATCAAAAATGTTTAAAGATAAATCACTGAAGTGTTTTAAAGCT
>QLTV01012198.1:8440812-8468067 GCA_003457575.1 Thermophis baileyi | reverse complement strand
TGTCCGGCGACCCGCAGGCACGGCCGAACCGGGAGCATTTCACGCCTGCAAGTGACAGTGGCACCAAGATGGCGGGCTAACGTGCGCGGCGACCCCTGTGAAATGGTCGTTCGACCCCCAAAGGGGTCGCGACCCACAGGTTGAGAACCGCTGATCTAATTCCACCATAAGCACCACTAGTACCCTGAAATTATCAATTCTTCTTCAGCAGGATATTGAATGACTTCTGATCTGAGGGGCCATCATCTGTTCCTTTATCAACAATCACTTTATGTTGTCTATCCATATGGCTTTCTTGGTAAAGTACAGAAGTAGTTTATCATTACTCTTTTCTGCACAGTATGAAATTGTCACTAAATGGTCATCTGCCACATTACCTAATAACCTAACCCTAACCCTATATCATTGCTGCCCTATATAAATGCTTGCTCAATTTAGCTGGGATGACCTTCATCTCTTTGGTGGCCCTGCTGGGAGTATATAAATTTGGTATACAGTCTAGATGTTCTTTGCTGCCCTCCCATACAAAATAAGGCAGCATAGCAGGACTTGAGGGGGAAATTATTGCTATAAGGAATCAGCTAATGTATATAAATATTGCTTTATATCCAGTTTTTGTCCTATTGATGGGGAAAACCATGTGATGATGGGATTCTTCCAGAAATAGCAGAATTTTCCACTAGAAGAAAGGGCATTATTCCATTTTATCATGCCTGTCCACAAATAGTATGATTCTGTAATGATGTAATATTGTACACTGGTTCTCCAAATTCTATATCTATTATTAATCTTTTCTTGGTCAAATATATGAATTGCAATTAATGCATCTCATTATATTTAATATCATGCTTTCTTAAAATTGTATATATATTTGCTTTATCTTTTCAATTTAAGTGTATAAAAATTATTTCAGGTACTATATGACATAAAAATTGGAATTGTCAAAGCTTGATATTCCCACATAATTGTTTGCTGTAATATACTTGTTATTTTATCCTATAGCTTATGAAGATCATATGTGTGTGATATCACATATATAAATTGTGAGATATATTGGGGGACCTGTGTGCATGTACATATTCAGGCTGAGTAGTTAATGGAAGAAGATAATAAGACATATGACTGGTTATAACTACAGAGGATGAAAGTACTTCTCTATCATCATAAGGATTATTGGCTGCCATGATCAGGCTCAGTAATTCATGCTTTCTTTAATATGAAATCATTCTTACACTTTTGTATTTTGGGAGGGAAAAATCTAAATTTCCTTTATGGTGGTAAAAATAGTAGAATGAGTAAAAACAAGGCTTGAATTGAATTCTTAAGAAGGGTAATACTTCTATAATTTTCTTTTAATTTTCAGGGAAACTGCAGTGTGTTTTAAAGTATTTAAAGAATATACAATAACTTCAAACTTCATTCTAATTGATCACTGCGTAATTTTATGAGAAAGCTAAAAAGGAATTTGTTTTACTACATTGAAATCACTTCTTTCATTTTTAAGTATTATTTATTTTATTAATTTATCAAATTTATATGCATCTTGTGGTGCATTCAAGTGGTCTTGAATGTAGAATAAAATATAATCATATCATTTCCTATTACTGTTTTATCCTATTAGAAAATTTGGAATGTCCAGTGTGTTCAATACAATATATGTTTATTTGCTTAGAGTGCAATCAAGAGCAATAAAAGCAAAGACTGCATTTTGGAAATGTGAATGAACTGTTACATTATCTATGGCAAAAAATATATCCAAACTTTTCCCAATGAAAGTCTGTTATTATCACAGTTTTTTTTAAATGACTTTCCTTTCAATGCCTTCATTATATTGTCGTAGGAAATTCTGAGTAATTGTAGGTAATATTTTAACATACAGGCTGATATCATTTTATCAATCAATATGCAATGGATAGTAATACTGGTTGAGCTACAAACATAATCCTACCCTTCATTTATTTAGGCAGATTTGTAATTGATCAGTATTGTGCATTGCTCTGAGTATTATCTCCCCCCTCCCCCTTCGTCATTCATTTAGTACTTGAACTGTTTTAATAATGATTTGAGATTTGAGTGCATGTAACTTTTGTTCTGTCTAGGTCTAGAAACTAGTTTTCTTAATGGATTGTCTGTCAAGTTTTGTTTTCTACTTTTTCTAATGTTATCATATAGCATGTTGATGAGAAGATAATATGGTGTTAAAAAACAGTGAGCAACAGCACACATGACTCTCAGAAGCTGCAATTGTGGGTTTTTGTATAACAAAATGATTTAGGGAAAATAAATTTCAACTTGTTAAGGTCAGTTTCCCACAAATAATATTCCATAAATATCTATACTATAGAATTTTGAATAGGATTGTTCTTGATGTGAAATAGCTGAGTCACAACTGGAGAAACAAAAAACATATTTATTAAAAGCCACATGTGTTTACAAGAAACATAAAGTAATGAATTATTAAGAACACAAGTGTTGTTTTATGTTTTTCCTACACCTTAAATTTATTGAAAAAAGAATACCAATCAAGATCTCCTAGAATAACAAAAGCCTCAGTCCCCAAAAACTTTATTTTCAAAAAAATAGTCCAATTTTCTTAAATAAGAAATTTCTGCATAATCAAAGTAGACTCTTTTTTAAATCTGGACTCAATGTTTCTTGGACAACATTTCTGTTTTCTGTGTGACCACCCTTACCAGAGTCCTGAAGGTCCTTGTATATTTTCTCGCAATATTCTCTCTGTATTTCCAATCTATTGAAAAATAGATTTTCAAAATGTTGTTAGGATATTTATTATTAATAATGTTATTATTTAATATAAATTAATAATATAAAATCACTCAGATAAGCAGCGATTAGACAAACAATCAAGCAGAAAACAATACCCTAATCAAGGAACTACCAAGGAGAATATCATATCCCTACCAAAATTGGCAGGGCAAACTACAAGGAACAAACCCCACTTGCATTCATAGTGATGAAGTTACCTAATTGGAAAATGAAATATCTGCAAGCATGAAAACTCAGCATCAAGGACTCCACAAAACAAAAAGTATACATGTAGGCCAACTATATAATTGTCTTCAAAACACTAAATGCCTACTGAGGTGTGCCTGCCCCCTTCTTTTCTGGCATTTAAGATGATGTTTAAAATCTTTCTGTTTACATTGGCTTTCTATGCCTATGGTGTGTTAGGGAAATATTACATCATTTTACTGTAATCCATTTTACTGCATTTGTTGAACACATACAACATACATTTCGAATGCCTCTTTTATATTGTTTGTGTTCTAGTTCATTGTCCAAAAAACCTGGGAAATACTTTATAAAAATATAATAAATAACATTTGTGTACATATGCAGGGGCAAATGTCACAGTAGGTGGACACATCTAGTCAACATTGGCTGAAAAAGCTAAATATCATGAGATCTGGTTAATACCTACCAGAAAATTCCAGAATTATTAGTCAGAGAAAATAAGAAAAAAAAAATGCCAGAAGACTGCAATGGCAAACAATTTCGGTATTGATCATCATCTATATTAAGCATGTCCATATAGTCACCAAGTCAATCTGACACAGCATATATATACTTCAGTGGTGCTTTGAAGTAACTTCAAAGTACTATGTTGGAAGAATGTTGTCAATTTGTAATGCAAGTCATTGGGCTTTAGCTAAATAGAGTGAAACTGACATGTTGTCAAGTCTGCTAAATACCACTTTATTGGTGTTATCTAGGACTGTATTCTATATTTACATTATAACAACAAACAGCAAAATTTGCTTTCTTTATTTAGTTCATGGATTTATAGTGCCATCCAATTCAACTCTGGGTGATATATAATAGAAACAAACAATAAACAAAGAAAAATAACTATACATTAAAAATAACAAACCAGGATATAAAATATAAAATAATGACCAAACAGGATCATCATCTAGGCAATGTATTAATTGAATTTAAATGATTTAGAGTTGCTATCTTGAGTATACTTTCTAAAAGTCAGGCCTGGCTTTTTATTTGCTCAGTTTTGAGTATTGCTGGCTCTTTGGGAAAAAAGTGGGTAGCCTCAGTTTTAACTCTTAGAGCAGTGTTTCTCAATCTTGACAACTGTAAGAGTTGTTGGCTGAAGAATGCAGAGAGTTTAAGTTGACACTTCTTAAAGTTATCAAAGTTGAGAAATGCTGTGTTAGAGGGATAAGCATAGTAGGAATGATGCATTGATTTGAAAGTACAAAACCAGAAAACAAAAATGAGACTCTGCTTCTCCCATATATCGTCAGTAGAAAAGAAACAAAAAAGGAAACATCAGGTAATGAATTACACTTGATTTGTTTCATAAACCTTTGAAATAGGATAAATGAGTTCAGTATAATTGTGCTTCAGTCAATCACTGTATATTAAAGGCTAATTGCTAAATCAACAGTAAACTGAACCAGAAGTGAAGAACAGTGCTATATTTAATAAAAGTAATGATTAGAATTTATTTTAATTTTTTTAGTGAGTAAACAAATCTGCCTCAACTGACCGCTTGTGGAAAGCTTTTTATTTTCCTTCACAGAATGAGGAATAAAATGTAGGAGGTTTTAAAGCAACTCACATTCAATAAATGGTTGTCATGCTATTTTATGGATGATTATAAGGAAAAGGTAAAATAATCATCATTCTGAAGCTTAAAAGCTGTTAAAAGAAGGCAATTGAAATGTGAATTGCTGAAATGCCAAAAATGACAAATCCCGTAAAAACTGCAAAAGGCTGTGAATTTGTAACATCTTTTATGGAATCTTGGATATTGTTTACATATTAATGTAATTACAATTTAATAATAATCTTCAAATATATACATATACTCTTAGAATAAAATGGAAATTTTAGTTTTGAAATAAACATTTCATAATCAACATTTTACAATGAAGTACCAAAGAAACTGGAAGACAGTATGAGAGAGCACTGATAAAATGATCTGTTCAGATAAAACACAATGCTTGCCAAAATGACAGCACATTTTTAAGGTAACAAAAGGACTTCATTAATTGCTAGAAGAAGAAGAAAAGTCATACAGGTATTATTATGGTTCTTTGCACAGTCAGCCAGATATTTAGATTGGATTTGGCATTTTTATCCAACTATTGAGTTCTTCCCAAATACCTCGAATAGTAGATGTTCTTGTTTGATGATGTTAAAGATATTGTTGCAGGATGTAAGCTGATCCAAGTAAAGCTGCCTTTTGCAATCGACTGATGGTGATTTTGTCAATACTGATGGTATTCAAGTGGTACACCAGATTTTTTAGGATTGCAGCCAAGACACCTATTACTGTTGGTACTATGTTTGCTTTCTTTTCCCACAGTTGTTCTACTTCTATTTGCAGGACTTTGTTTCTCGTGATTTTCTATAGTCTTTTTCTTCTATTCTGAAGTCTTCAGGTTACTGCCATGTCCACTATCAAGTCTTTTTTGTCTTTCTTATTGATAATTGTTAAGTCTGGGGTGTTATATTTTATGTACTGGCTATGTAATACTTTGCCTTGCCATGTCCCTTTTATGTTCTTCCTTTGGTCTTTCTTGTAGGTTATTTTTTGTCTCTCTTGTGCTTAATACACTTCATGGTATACTAGTTTCAGTCAGGGTGGATTTGATTTAAATCAAGTTGATTTAAATCACGATTTAAATCATGATTTAAATCACTAGTAAAAAAGGCTTGATTTAAATCAACTCGATTTAAATCATATTTTTTAAAGAGCAACTGTCATCTCTGTCCCGCAGCAGCTCCTCCTCTGACCCGCTGTTGACTCACCGACAGTCTCAATATTGCAGAATATACAGCCTCATGCTACATAACTAAGCTCCATTTCATGCTGAATAAACTAAATTATTAATATATCTTAAATAGAAAACTATCTTTAGATAGATTTTTATTCCAAAAGCATTTTATTAAAATAAATTTGATAAAAAATTTAAAAAATCTGATTTAAATCAATTTTGATTTTTTTTAAAAAAATCATCGATTTTTATTCACCCTGGTTTCAGTGCATTATCTTTACTGTCCTTCAGCTATTCTTCAGTTGCCTGGTATACTTGCAACATTTCTCACACATCATTGTCATTATTTTTCTGGTTTTGCTTCCCAGGGCTTTTAGTTCTGTTTGAATGTAGTCCATAATTCCACTTGTGTGTTTAATGACTGGAATTGCCCAGGTGTGAATTGCTTTTATGGCATTTCTGCCAGTGAGTTTGGATTTTAAGATCTTCTTCATTCTCATGATGTACTCACTTCTAACATTCTTTTGATTTCAGTGTGCTTGATAATGTCAGCTTGAAGAATGCCTAGGCACTTGTAGTGACCATCCAGGCTCTTGGTATTATGTTCATAGTGCATCTTGACTTTTTTAGTTTTCACTAATTTTCCCATTGATAGTAAGGCACATTTGTCCAGTCCAAACTCCGTTGCAATATCTTGGCTGTATGGAAAGAGAACGTTGAACAACAATTTTATTTCACAGAGTGTTTTTCCATACAGATTGTATAGCCTGGCAGATGTTTTTTGCTCTTTGATGGCCATGGCCTGAGTTATTCAGTATTGTTGACAGAGGAATCAATGCAATGACAAACAGTTGTGGGGAGAGTGTGTCTCCTTGATATTAACCTCTCCCAGTCTATCACCATTGACCAGCAACTGTGTCTTCCATTGTGCCATTGATCTTTGCCCAAAGCTTCTGATGTTTCTACTACTCCTGTTATTTCTAGGCAATTGATTATCCAATCATGTGGCAGGAAGTCGAATACTTTCCTTAATCAGTCCAAACTACATTCAAGTTGATCTTCCTTCTCTTAATTTTCCAAAATCATCTTGTCAGTTAGGAGCTGATCTTTTGTTTCTCTGCTGTTTTGATGGTTTTCTTTTTGCTCAGGTGGAAAGGGCTTGTTTTCAACTAGATGCTGTTGGACTGCATCCACTACTTCATCAGTTAGCTACTTGGAAGTTGTTGGTAAGCAGGTAATTGGCTTGCAGTTGCCTTTTGCCTCTATAGCAGGGCTATCAAACTCCCAGCCCATGGGCCAGATGCGTCACGTGCTGGCCATGTCCACCCCCGGTTTAGCGAAGGGGAAAAAAGTCCTGATATGTCACGTGACACCGCCGTGATGACGTGAATTTGACACCCCTGCTCTATAGTCCCCTAACATGAGATCTTTCATTATCAGGTAGGTTTTGCCAGATGTTAACCAATCTTTAATTTCATCTCCTTTGCAATGTGTTGTTAAATTGCTTTTCAATGAGAGGGTGTAGACCAGTCACATATTTCAACTAAAAATGATGTATTTTATCTTTACCTGATTCCTGATCAGTTCTTGATATTCCTTGCCCTTTTCTTTACCATTTCTGCTATTATTACCAGTTCTTTCATTTCACTTTCTTTTTTATTCTTATCCACCTCCTTTACCCAACCTGCATTCTATTTGCATTTCTTTGGGTTGTCCATAGCTGCTGTAGGAGATGACCAGGCTGAGCCTGAGGGAGGGGTTAAATGCATCATCAGTCTTGAGTCCCTTTGTGCCCACAAAAGATCTATGTCCAGCCCACCTTGAATTCCATTGACTCTTATTTACTGCCAATTTGCTTTGACTGTTAGTAGTACAGATTCTTGTAGAGACAATGATCATTAACCTATATTCATTTGAACTGCCTGGACTCCTGATTTTCTAAGTTTGACAGCTGCGTCCAGATCTGCCCTGTCAGGTGTTAACTAGTTCACTTCAGTATTTCCTCTGATGGGTTGGTAGAAACATTTCTGATTTAACTGAAATTGGAGATTTTGCTTTTAGTGTGCAATTAGAGATATATATCTGATTTTCTTGTGATTTTCTTGGCTATAACTGCAATTTGATATTTTTTATTTCCAGTGCTTCCTTGATCTTTCTCTGTAGGTGATATTTCTTGGTCAGGTATTTTTTGGTTTTGATTTTCTTGTTTTTCAATTTCTTTTCTGTCATCTGTTCTAGCTTGCTTGGTTCTGATATTAGCATACTATCTTATTTTCCAATTTCATCTTCCATTTGGTGGTCCACTGGCTTTTTTGTTTGTTTGTTAATATTATACCCCAGGTATTCAGTTATAACTGCAGCTGTGTTGTACAATTGTTGGTTTGTTTCTTGCAGTGAGCAGGTGCTTATATTCAATATTACAGTATTGATACCTTTCAATATTTGTGCTATTTTGTTAAGCTGCAATGCATTCAACCTTATTCTGTTGCATGGTAATTCTTTGTTTCAATTCTTTTTCAGTTAGAGAGCTTCTTTCTGAGAAGGCAGAGGAGATTGATACCTAGTTTGGGAATGAAAACAATATAATACGTAGGCTGGCTTCTTTTACTGCTGACTCCCCCTGATTTCTCTCTACAGTCTGAGCCAGGGGTGGGTTCCTCCCAGTTCGGACCAGTTCTCCCGAACCGGTAGTGGCCCACTGGTCACAAGATGATGTCACCGAACCAGATCAGTTGGTGCCGGTCCGTGGGGGCCGCCATCTTTTTTTTGAATTTTTTTTGAATTTTTTTTCCAATTTTTTTTATTTTATTTTTTCCTTCTGAGCATGCGCAGAAGCTGACTTCCATCACTGTGCATGCGGTCGCCATCTCTTTTTTTGGCTTTGTTTTTTTGTTTTTGATTTTTTTCAGATTTTTTGTTACTGCGCATGCGCGCACGCGCAAAGCGTGCACGTGCCCACGAGGCACGCCCACACAGCATGGGAGGGAGCGAACCGGCAGCAAGGTAAGTTGGAACCCACCCCTGGTCTGAGCTATATCTAGCAAGGCTTTGATTTCTTTGTTGTTGGTAGACCTTTGCAGTATTTCCAGTTCTGTTTCTGTGAATACTTTGTTTCATATTATAAATCAGCATTTGATTGGGTAGTCTGTTTTCTATCACTTCTGATTTTGGATGGTGTTCTTTCCAGAACTGGTGCATTCTTTTTGAATATTCTCTTCTTGTTGGACTTGATTTGTAATAACAGATAATTATTTTTTGTTTTCAATCTTTGTACTTATGTCATGGTTAAAAAACTTTTCTTCTTCTGGCTCTGGTTGCTTTGCCAATAGCCCTGAGTCCAGTAACTCATTTCTCACCAAATGTCCAGATACTTCAATACCTAGTATGGTTCTTATTGATCCCATATGGGTTTCTGTAAATTACACCTCATCATACTTTTCTGGCTCCTCTGATGAGACCTGTCCAATATGGTTGCACCTCTGGCATAGCTTTCATTTTCCTTACAACATACAATGCCACAACCATGTCAAGGGAAGGTTTCACTAGAGTTGTTATGTTTTGTTATACAACCACCAGATTTTTAGACCAGATTTACATTTTTGTGCACCTATTCAGTCTTATATTATTGTTAGTGTTATTATAATATTTATACTGCCCAGGTACTTAACAATTCTGGGCATTTCTTCAAGGTATTGGATTATCATCCAGGATCAAACATACAACATATTTCTTCTGTTCAAAAATATTATTCATATTCTCAGACTATGAAAACTGAACCCAATCAAAATGCTACAAATTGTAGTATTTCCCCGTTATCCATTTCCCAAAATCAACAGAATGCCAGTTGAGATAACAGGAAGCCTTTTGGATGGCCCTATGTTTCAAATATGGACTATTTAAGTAAGTGCCACATTGTATAGAACAAGGCCCTGGGGCCAGATCCGGCCCATGGGGTGCTTAGATCTGGCCCACCCTGGAAACAGTGAAGGACTGGCCTGCAGTGCCTCTGCCAGTGAAAAGGGAGCTCGGGGAGGCCCCATGCGGCCCTCCCGAGCTCCATTTTTGCTGGCAGAGGGCTGCAGGAGGCTGTCGCGGCCAAACACGGAGCCTGGGAGGGCTGACGTGGCCAAAAATAGAGCCTTGGTGAGTGACATTGAGCTGGTCACTCCCACCCTGGCCATGCCCCCCTCATCCCCCCGAGGTCAAACACAACCCTGATGCAGCCCTCAATGAAATCGAGTTTGACACTCCTGGTATAGAACTTATAAGCCTTTCTTAGTGGAGCCTCTCATAATATTTGCTTCCAATTTTTCATTATCTGTCTGTAATTCCACTCCTACATGTTGCCTATGCTTTCATGTTCTCACTGGCCTGCATAACTGTACTCCTGCACATTGTTCATGTTTTCAATTTATCATCATCTGTCCCACCACTCATGGATGCTGCATTGAAAGAAAAGCTTAAAAACAAGTCATTCTTTCCCTTCACTGTATTTACAGAATAAAATAGGTATCATCATTAAATTATCTAAACTACTCATCTCTGATAGTCACTCATCATTCACAAACTTCCAACAAGGAAGCCTTCACCTGCAAACAAAATAAACAAGCAGGCAAGTGAAAAACAAATAACCTTATTTGAACAGGACTACCTGGATAACACTTCTGGTTTACTTTGTTATCTAATCAGTGAAGTGGCCATCTCAGATGACAATTGATATGGATAGGGACAAATTGAATGTTTCTTAGGAAATAAAACCGTATGTCACTAGAGTTGGAACTGCACAATAAGCTACCTACATCTTAGATATGATGGATAATGCCACTGTTGCTGTTAAAGGATATGTAGCTTCTGTAAATGGACTACGGGGAAGCTACTTTTCTTCTTTGCCTTATACAATTAGAGCATATGGGGGGGGGAAACTGTGATGCTGTAGCTAATACAATATCTAGTAATCAACCCCCTCCCCAGAGCCACCACTGTTTGCCTTTCGTGGAGTTTATTTCCTAGTCTGATAAAGATTATGTAGGCCATTATGTAAAAAGGTACATAATTATTCTTATTAAATTTACAGATATAGAGATAAAAAAATAATAGAAAATAAGGAAAATATAAAAGTAAAAAAAAGTAAAAATGGAGTGAGAAAAAAATAAAAAGGAAAAATAAACCATAAAACCCCCAATAAAAAAGAAAAAGGAATCCAAAGAAATTACTTTCCCTTCATCAAAACAAATATAAACAATTTCACAATTTATCACCTCAAATATTATAATAATTCTTTTCTTCCCATATCTCATCTCTTATCTATAAATAAATGTTAAAGTCCTCTGAGAAAAACTAATTAGAGCTACCAGAAAGAACATCATATATATTTAAACTTGATCAAATAAGTCAACTTGATATTTCTTCTTTTTGCTTTTAAAAATCTTTGTTTATTCCCTTTGAAATGTTTATTCCTTTTATTGCCAAAAATTAATTTCTTTTCACTTTGTCTTTTCTCAGGAATGTCTTCATATTTTATCAGGTCTTTTTTGTAAGTCCAAGATAAGAATGTTGTTCAAGTCACTCTTCTGATTGATTATTTTTGTGTCCCTTATATTTATTAAGATATCACCCAGTTTAATTTGTAAATCCAATGTAACATTTTTTCCTTATCATTCTTGTAATGTGTCATTTTTAGATCCACATTCAAAACAGCCCCAGTTTCAATCTTGTCCTATCACCTTTTATATACTAGCAAACTTATGAGACCATTCTGAGTACATTGAAAATATCTTTGAATTCTTCCTGAGTTAAAATACTTATCTCCATCCTTGAGTCTCTTCTCCTTTAATTATAATCTTTGTGTCAAGCTTCAAAAGGCACTTTTGCTGTTGCAATTATTATCGCTTCTCAGCTTGCCAATGAACTATGGGGGCAGGGAAGGGGGAGATAGAACTTAGGTTCCAGACATCAAGATGCCAGCCATGAGAACCAAGGAAGTTTCAGCAGGTGTTTACCAGAGCCAAAAGACTTTCTCACAACAATACCAGGAGTCTCCATTGGACAATGTGACCTGGTCTAATAGGGGGGAGGGAAGACCTGAACTTTAACTATGTGGGTTTGCGCAAGAAATGGTTAGATCTGGTTTTGCCCTCATCTTGGCCAATATGATGTACTCAATAAAGTTTTGCATTAAGAAAGTGGATCATCTCAGTTGGGCTTGCTTTGGTTGGTTTTGTCAGTCAGAATGTTGACACTTCAGTTCTTTCTGATTGTCTCTAGTGTCAAGCCTTCAAAGTTTCTTGCTATGTTTTTATCTAACACACATTTTGTCATGGACAGATTTCTTAGATTCAAAATCTTCATATATTTTAATAAGATTTTAAACAACTGATAAGGATATATTTAATTTCACAATCTTATTTTTAATGCATCTGGCCCCTTAGTCTGTTTATAACTTTGCAAAAATAACATTCTAATTACCCTTTTGCTATTTTTTTCAAATAAATTCTTACATGATACTTGCATGAAACTTATTTTGCTGAGGATTAAAGGAGAATTACCTGGTGTGATGAAGGTCAAAATCTACCATGACTGATGTATTTACAGATTGCTGTAGGAATAAAAATTTAAGATAGGAGAAGGGTTTTTAAGCCGAATGGCTGAATTTGAAACATTTAAACATAACCAAGATGCATATACCTGTATTAACAAGTCTACTATGCCATGCATATAAATTGCTATTAAAATATGACAAGCAGAGAGAAAAAGTAGAAAATTGTATGATAAAATTAATGCAAATTTTTAAACAGTTACAGCAATGGTAAGACTTACAGAAAAAATAATAAAATTTACCACATGCTATAAGTTTAAAAAATGGTAAAAATATTTTATAAAAGATTCAATAATTGCAAAGGTCCTTCAATAATTGCAGAAATAGATAAATTATACATTTGTATAATTATACAAATTATAAATGTGACGATACAGAAGGAGCAGTTTATCATGTGTAAGTAGTTGTGTAAAAAAAAAAAATCCCCACAAAAGTACTGGAAAGAAATACATAGCATTATTTTAAAAAAATATTAAAAATGAAGTTTTAATTGAAACACCAGTTTATTTTCTAAACTAATTATTTCACAGTAAATTTTAAAAAATCACTATTTTATGAGACATATGTTGATGGCTGCAAGGACAAATGAGGCTTGGCATTGGAAAAGAGACACTTTGCAAGCAATATCAGATTTGAAAACCAAATTTGGGAAATATTCAGCAATGTAAAAATAAATAGTATAAATTCAGAACAGACGTTTCATTAAATTAGCAATAGCAATAGCACTTAGATTTATATACCGCTTTACAGTGCTTTACAGCCCTCTCTAAGCGGTTTACAGAGTCAGCATATTGCCCCCAACAATCTGGGTCCTCATTTTACCCACCTTGGAAGGATGGAAGGCTGAGTCAACCTTGAGCCTGGTGGGATTTGAACTGCCAAATTGCAGACAGCCAGCAGTCAGCAGAAGTACCTGCAGTACTGCACTCTAACCACTGCACCACCGAGGCTCTCTATAATTTTAGCAAGAATAGCTCCCCTATATATCAACATCACACAACAAGGTAAAATCAGACACTTAAGAGTACAGTTTTTAAGAGGGAAATAATTGATGTAAAGTCAGTAATTAGAAACAGTTCCAGTGTTTACAAATATGTTAATGCAATCATCACTTGGATACAGTGGAAGGGAATGTAAGACAATGTAGTTTCCCAACATTGTTTTTACTATTGCTCCTTTCCTTTATTTATTAAATTTGTTTATTATTATTTCCCTTCTCTTCTCTCAAAATATGCCAAATAGTGGTGTTATCAATGTTATCAGGCTTACACTTTTCTTTAAGATGGCATAAGCTTAATTCTATACATTTATTTATTTAATTTTGAATTGCATTAAAATTGCAAACTTCATCTATAAGCATCAAGAACATTTGCAGAATGTAACAGTATAATATAATTTTTTGTGCAGAAAAAAAAATCATACAAGGATATCTGGCTTGGCAAGAGTGCTTGTGCAAAAGATCTTGATAGAGTAACTGCAAATTGAATGAGAATCAGCAGATTAATGTTGCAGGAAAGAAAGAAAAAGCCTGCATCTACTGAAATGTTACTTCTATTTTCTGAGAAGAAATAATTCTATACTACTCTTTTGATGAAACCATACCTCAAACAGTTGTCCAGTTCTGAGCATCAAAGTACAACAAATTTCAGAGAAATTAGAACAGATTTAGAGAAGGGAAATGAAAAAAATCAGGGACTGTCTGTATAAAGAAAGTTGGTATGTTTAGTCTTGAGGAAAGATAACCAAGGAAAAAATATAAAACTTCTTTTTGAATACCTAAAAGGAGGTCAAGATTTATTCTTGCTTATTCCAGAGGGCCGGACTCTGAATAATGGATTTAAGTTACAGAAAAGCAGATTCCAAATGAATTATCCTAATGGTAGAAGCAGTTTGACAGTGGAATCAATTTTCCAGTGAAATTGGGGCTCCCCCTACTTTGATGCAGTTAATTAAAGGCTAGCCTATCATTTGTCTGGAATATTTTAACAAGGGATTCCTGTATTGAATAGAGAAGTGAAATCAATAGCTTATAGGGCCCCTTCCATTTCTATGATTTTATAATTGTATGATTGATCTACAGAATGGAAAGGCACAGTTTCTCATATTTTTGATCTAATACAAATTCATTAGATGAGTTTTATGAGGCTAGTTTTGTCTCAGTCTCTACTGAAATATAACAATAAATAATGCTACCGGTAATAGATTTTGACGTAAAATGGTATATAAATATTATTATACTTAGAAGATATCAGTGAAATGATGGTGATAGAAACTGGCTCAGATATAATTTTTTACTGTAACAGCAGCAATAGTCTTACCAAAATACAATTTTCCTCAGTTCCTGAGTAAACATGCCATACAACTTCACTCCTAAATACAGAATAGTACCGTAGTGATAAGATGTTTTCAGAACTATTTAGATTTTTATAACCATATAATAGCAGAAAATACATATACTTCAGAGGTCAACACATTTTAAGTGTTTTCTGACCTTACTTTCTTGCAGATGTTTTGTTACCAGGTTCAGTAACATCACTAGTGCATGGGAGCATCAATTTTTCTGATTGTTTTTATATAACTAGTTTGCCTTGCTAGATTTGAGTATGTTTTTTACCTTGATAGTTTCTTGATAAAAATATTGTTTCTTCCCTAGCACCACTTATTTTTCTTTGATAGCATAAGATGATTTTAACATTTTATATTCATTTGGCTTTTATTGTTGGTATTTGAATGCTGGGTTGTACCTAGTTGTGTCATTCTGCTGGAAGATGTTAGTTCACCAATGGACTGGATTCTTAATAACTTTTGAGTATTTTCATATTCTGCAAGGATGGGAGATGCTCTAAAGCAGGGCTGTCAAACTCGCGGCCCACAGGCCGGATGCATCACGCGCTGGCCACGCCCATGCCCGGTTTAGTGAAGGGCAGAAAAGTGACGCCACCGTGACAACGCAAGTTTGACACCCCTGCTCTAAAGTCAAATAGAGCATGGGGTGGGGAAGATTGAAACAAGTCCCATTATATAAGTAGAATTTAGTTTGGTACTGAATGTAGCCTACTTTCAATATTCTATTCGGATGTTCTTAATTTTTTACTCTTAAGATATATATTTTTTTAAAATCACAACAATTTCAGGAAGTATGTCCATAAATAAGAGGGATTAAATCACCAATGAGAAAGCATATCTTTAAATAAGGAGATAAATAAAATATGAGATTTTTTTACTACATATATTGAGGTCAGATCACAAAGATAATGTAAATAATTTGCAATGGTTGTACCACTAAAATGGGTAAAATAGCCACCACTATCAACATCTGAAATAGGATTCTGATATATTATGCAATTATAACTTTAATCAATTTATAAAGCATATGGATTGTTTGTATTTTATGGTCATGATTCTTAAATTGTGGTAAAAGATTTAATAATAAAATGTATTTATTTATTTAGAATGCTTTTATGCTTCTTGAATATTTTGAGTCTGCTGTAAATTTTTCAGATTCTTAAAAAAATGTTGGCATGCCCTCCCCTCAGCTGTCTTTGAAGGCCAATATTCTTTACTTGGAGAGGCAATTTCTCTGTGATTCTGGACACAGAAAAAGCAGGACATGTGCTTCTCCAGGGCCTGTACTACAGAGACATGTGTACTAGCCTCATCTCACTGTTCCTGCATAAATACTCGGGTGCAAAGGACACTTCTATTCTGAAAATTTGTTGGATGATGATGACTTGTGCCATAAATTAGATTTATTGAGCATCTAGTTCAGTGATGGCGAACCTATGGCATGCGTGCCACAGGTGGCACGCGGAGCCATATTGGAGGGCACATGAGGCATTGCCCTATGTCAGCTCCAGCGCGCATGCGCGCACTGGCCAGCTGATTTTCGGCCTTGGGGAAGGCCGTTTTCGTCCTCCGGAGTGTGAAAAACAGCCCAATGGGCAAACTGGAAGTTCAGAAAAATGGACTTCTGGTTTGCCTGTTGGGCTGTTTTTTGCACTCCGGAGTGCGAAAAACAGCCCAACGGGCAAACCGGAAGTCCGTTTTTCTGAACTACCGGTTTGCCCGTTGGGCTGTTTTTTGCCGTCCCAGGCTTCAGTGAGGCCTGTGCGCATGCGTGGGGGCAGGGGGGTTGTGCGCATGCGCAGGGGGCAGCGCAGGGGGGTGGTTGTGCGCATGCGTGGGGGAGAATGGGTGTGGGCATTATTTAGCCTTTGCCTCAGATATTTCTAATACTGTTTTCATCTTGTTTTTTCCACCTTACATTGTTCTTCCATTGAAACTTCTTTTGACTATAAGAAAGGTCATGGGAATCACAAAGTAATATGTTTGAAATTCTCTGGATAATACTGATATATTACTGCTTTCTACTCAGTGGAAAGTAGTCAGTAGATTTCATTTTGTACATTTTATATCTTTATATACAAACTTCAGTGGTAAAACATGCTCTATTAGATCATAGGAGTGTATACTATACCTTGCTTCATGGGGCAGTAGGAAAGTTTTGGGAGAAATCTATGAATTTTTTGTGAGTATTTGAATACAGAAAAACTCAGTTTTATGGATAGAGTTGAGTAAAAGACTACTTGAGCATTTCCAAGCCAGTTAATGATTTGGCCTATGTTTTGCAGATGTACTGATACCCTGAGAATCAAAATTAATAAATGAAGAGGAGCTATTTAAGAGACTGTACTTCCATCTTTTTAGCCCATTCCACCACTCATGCACAAATAATATATATATGTTTAAACTGCAGGTTGCTTTGTGATCTGGCCATGGCTGATTGGCCAAGTACAGAAAGTAGTTTGGCACTGGGCTGATTAATAATGCATTGTGTCAATATCTATGTAACTCTTAACACTGAGGTATTTGCTGTGTACTAACATGGTTTTGTGTTCAATGATCCAAATTTCTATAAAGGTCCTATTTAAAATAGGCAAAATACAGCAAAAGTCAATGGGTTTCACTAAGTTAGATCCCACTTCCTTCTTGACCACAGGGCATTGCATTATTCAAACTAATTCAGCTTGTTCTTTGTATCCCTATATTCATTGCATGAGAAATAAAATATTATGTAAGAGACATTGATGAGAAACAGTCTGATTTCTCGTCAATGTCTCTTACATTATATTTTATTTCTCATGCAATGAATATAGGGATACAAAGAATAAGCTGAATTAGTTTGAATCCATATTCTAGATGTTTCTTTTTAGTACTTTACAGTGTTCATTTACAGAATTCATGCAGAACCCATGCAGTTTTATCAGGACTCTAATTTTGTTATGTTTCTGGATTTCTAGCATAGTTCTAAGCAGTGTTTCTTGAACACAATCCTGCAATTTTGATGAAGGATACCTTTAATTATATCTGTCAGATAACAAGTTAAATCCAACAGTTATTGCTGGGTATAATTATTAGCTGTCAGTCATTTTACTAGTGCATTTAATTCTTTCTTTTGGGGCCATTATTTTTCCCCATTAGAGTCTACTTCTTTCTGATATTTTTTGAAATACTATTTTTAAAAAGAATTTTGAATCCACTTCTCTGTTTTGTGAGTAATTGATTCTATATACTTAATTCATAAGCATCTGAGTAAGATATGCATTATAAAACATTTCTTCTAATTCAGACTTCTCTAGATTGAAAATGAATGTAGATTATATCATTATGAAACATAACAATGGAGTTGGTGTGTTAGAACAAAAGTTCAGCCTTCTGCTTCCAGCCGCACAGCTGTCCCATACATTGAGTCAACAGCCTGTATACTGTGTGGAAATCACGTAAAACTCTCTTCTTTGAAAGCTTAAGGGAATGTAGACTATATATACCATTCTGACAGTGATTCATTTTCTGAAATAACAGTAAATAAGTCACAGAAATCTAGCACTTTTGTGAAGTTCTGATCTTTCTGGAGTTCACTTGTACATTATAAAGTTACATGAAACTGTATCTCAGTACTGGAGATACAAAGGGATTTGGAGTTCCCTAGATTCTTAATGTCAGGTGCAAGTGACTGGGAAGTTCAAAGCACTAAGTTTATTACTTGCTACTTATACACAAGAATCCAATCTACTAATGGTCAAGGCCAATTGGCACTAGATAAGACTAAATGGAATTCATTGGGGGCTGGAGTCAGTCTCTTGTGGCTATGTAAGGATTCCAAACTGATGATGTGTTTGACCCCACCATTGGGTTCTGCCTGGTCTCTTCTACATTAAAAATGGTAATAATTGGGTTTTAAGAATATAATCTTGAAGTGTATTTTTCATCTTTAATAGGCTATTTCTTTAAATAAAATAGGTTCCATAGTTTTAATGGGATGCTCTTTCAAGCATATTTAGACTTGCAGGTTCAGTTTTAGAAATTGCATTGACTTAAGTGGGCATTACTGAGCATAGAATTAAAGACTAAATGATTAATTGTGTGGGTAGTACTAATAGTAATAAAAGCATAATCAATTATAATCCCATTTTCACAACTACTGGAGCTTGCGATGGCAAAACATCTGGGAAATTGTTTTATGGATTTTGGGAACCACAAATTGTATTTTATTTTCTTTCCCTGAGCATTTTTTATTATTGGTGTAGACAGACTATGCCAGTCTTTTCTCCTAAATTGACTGCCACCATTCTCAGCTAAATGGATTAGTTTCTGGAAAAAATCAACATATGTTTGGACAATTTGCTAGCTTGCTCTGTCACAAAGAAATTGGCATTACTATGCCACACACTCTGTTACTTCATCCATTGCCAGGCTGCCTAAATTCTGACAAACCATTTTTCATGTCATTTTTCCAGATGAAAGGTTTAGAGCTTGATACTTTCAGCAGGATAGGTTATATGTGAATATAATCCTGTGGCCATTAGAAATACACTCAAAATGGTTTCTGACATAACATTATATTTTTAGCAATCTTGAAGCTTTTTACTAAACCAGACTGCTTGACAGAAATGTGAATGATCATTTCTGTGAATGAATTCTGCTTTACTGAACAACATATAGAGTTGCATGTTGGTTGCTTTTTTTGAAGGGTGGGCTTTATAATTCAGTGAGCAGACTAATAAAATGTTGAAAATATCAAAGCAGAAGTAGTTAAATATTGCAGTATAAAAGAGCGGAAGCATTATAAAGATAAACCCAAAAACAACGCACAATAAATTGAACAAAGAAGGCAATGGAGGCAGATGGTCTTTGCCTCACATTAAAATAAACCAGATGAACTTCCCTGAAAAGAGCATTCTACACAGTTCCATTGTCAAATTGACCTATCCTGCAGCCTTTGAAGAAAAATCTCTTACTGTTTGAATATATGAACAAGCATTCTTTTATGCACCCTGAACCCTAAATCAGAGGTGGGTTCCTACCGGTTCTAACTGGTTCTTTAGAATCATTAGTAAATTGGTGATGATGTCACGGAACTGGTTCTGTCAGTGTCTCTGTGGGCACCGCCATCTTGGATTTTGCTTCTGCGCATGACCCTGAGCGAACCGGCAGCAAAAGGATCCAGAACCCACCCCTGCCCTAAATGATGAAAACCTTAAAAGTCAAAAACTGTATCTGAGTAAGCCAGAAACAAACTGAGAGACCGAACAATTGGCAAACCACAGGTAAAATGTAATCATAATGCACAGTCTCAGTTAATAGCCTCACATGTGCATTTTGGATTAATTGCAGTTTCCAAATTGTCTTTGGAAATCTCATGTAAAGCACATTACAGCAGTCCAATCTAATTACTAATTACTCTTGTACTACTAATGTTGAGTATCCAGAAAGGAGAAGAAAATGTAATCTCAAAGCATATAAATAAGCTCTCAAGAGCTGAATGCAAAAAAGACAGTAGCACAGGTAATGCAGACAACTGTTCTCATCCAATCCTTTATCTAATGTACAAGTACTGTTGTTGTAAAGAAAGAAATCATAGTTTAACAATATGCATTCTTTGCATACCAGCATCACCAGATTTTACCCTTGGAATCTCAAATTAAAAGATCAGATACCAAGATATGGAAAATACCTTTGCCTAATAACTTAGACCTTCAACCTATTGGAGAAGATGGCAGTTGCCTAACTGATCACCTTTGGTACTGTGTACAACAGTTTAAATTTAACTGTTGAGAACTGATAAAGCTTACAAAAATACACTGCAATGCATAGAACAATTCAAATGTGGGAACATGTATGGACCATTTGTATTGATACTGGGAAAGGGCAATGCTTTGTTTCCCTCTGTGGAAAAGAAGACTGAGAAAGCAGAGACAACTTTGCCTAAGTTGTCTCCAAGGCATGTGAAAATGAGAAAGCTAAATGTGGACTGGTTGAAAGAAGATGTAAGGAAATGAGGTAGAAAAGTATTTAGAGATAAGACCTCAACAGGATTATAAATCCTGTCAATCAAAAACTCCCTAAGGTCTGAAATCTCTGGGGAAATATCATTTTAATGGGTCCTTCAAAGATTTCTCACTGGTAATCTAAACCTCAGGAGGAAGCTGTTGATAAAGTTGTCATAGATATCTCCTCATTCCCCAGTCCAAAACTAATTTACTATACAGTCATCATAACCAGATCCAAGCTATGACCTACTACATGTATTACAAAGAAAATGAACAGAAAGAGTTTTAGATATGTCACAATGAGCATCAGTTACTGAGCTAGCTATCAGTTTGGCCTCTGGGTAGTTACTGAAGTTTCCCAGAATAATCACAATCACCTCTACAATCAAATCAACCAGCTATTCTGGAAAGGTCATGGACCAGAAAAATGGTTTTATCTTACTGGCTTAGTGCCAAACATGTGCTGTCAAAATTGGTGCTACAGCAGAAGAATTTCCTGTGTTGAGAATGGAATCTTTATACATAACAGTTATGCTAGGCCAGGTACACCCTTGCAAAATAATATGTATATTTAGCTATTAGATTTATAGGCCAGCCAACTCCATTATGATTCCAGGTTGCTCATAATATATATATAAAAAGTTGAATCTATCTATCTATCTATCTATCTATCTATCTATCTATCTATCTATCTATCTATCTATCTATCTATCTATCTATCTATCTATCTATCTATCTATCTATCTATCTATCTATCTATCAATCTATCTCCTAAAAAGGGGGAAATTATCTACTACATTATTTATTTATTGCATTTGTTGCATTATCATTTGTATAATTGTAGATTATGGATACAATAGATGTACAGGTTTGGAATAATTGTATATGTATGATTCTGGTGAATCTCAAGCATTCTTTAAGAAAAACAAAGGTAGACTAATCAGATTTCTACTTTAGATTAAAAAAAATACTTCAAAAGATTTACTCCCTTGCTTTACAAATAGCCGGATGGCTCACCTCAGCTCTCTACTCACTGGACACATGGTCAGGGAGACTTTGTCTTCTTGATTTGATTGCTCCAGCTATCCAGGTAGTACCTGTGTTTAATCAGCCTCATATGATTCTTGGCCTGGTGTCTCCTAGGGCTGACATTCCACAAGTTCAGCTAGAACATCTTCAGATTCAGATTCAGAATCTGAGTTCTGAACCTGAGTCATGACAGGCTGGGAATTCTGGAGCTACATTCCAATGTATGAGTTTGTGTGAAAACTGATCTAAATCTTATGGCAATACAGGTAGTTCTTGGGTTACAACCATTTATTCAGTGACCGTTCAAATTTACAGTGATACTGAATGAAACTTATGACAGGTCCTCATAATTCCAGCCATTGCATCATCCCTGTAGTCACATGATTGTGATCTGGGCACTTGGTGCCCAGTTTACAAAAATGATGTTGCAGCAAGCTGTAATCACACAACCACACTTCCCAACATTACCTGCCATCTTCCCACAAGCACAGTTAATGGGGAAGATGGCAAGAAGTTATAATTTGCAGTCATGTGAGGTCCACAGTTGACAACCGGCTTGGTCCTCAATTAATGATGGAAACTGGAATTGCTGGAATTGCCATCTTAAGTGATATGGTCAAGTGACATTGCACTTTACAACTATGACATTTAGTAATAACAATTCTGGTCCCAATTGCTATCATAATCCAAGGACCACCTATAATTCTACACTGAAGACAGCACAGTGAGAAAATCCTACTGTGCATTCCTTCTAAGAGATTGGATATAAAATTTACAACATTAATTGTAAAAACATTAAGAAAAACATTAATTTTCTGTAAAATTTATAGCTAAAATATGTTGGCAATACATTTTATTGAGCACAATATAATTTTTTTTTAAATTTATATTCACTTTTGTGCAAGAAAGTTTCCCCACAAGAAGCCTCAAGATGGACTGCAAGAGAGTAATTGACCAAAATCACAGACTCGGCTTTTGTGGCTTAAGATAAACTAAAATATGGGTCTTCTCCTAGATCAACACCTCAACCTCCATACCATACCATCTCTCACTTGACAGTTTTTCAAGTAAGAAAACTTGATTTTATGTTGCAATAGTTTCACACTGAATGTGGCCTAAGCTCCACAAAGGAGAGTGCTTCTTAAAGTCGTTTTTCCTCTTCCCTATCAAAATTGGCATAGGGAGATGATGGAACATCACTGAGGCATGAACACTGTTGAGCTCCTCACTTTTAGCCTCACCAATTAATTGGTAGCCAATTTTTAAATTTTTGATTAAAGTTTTCATTTGATTAATCTACTAATTAATCAGTTACAGTTAGCCATAATTCCCAAGGGAACCTTCCCTGTCCCCATATCAGAAGGCTGCAGAAAATTTACAAAACTTTGTGTTAATTTTGATAAGACCACAAGGAGCTGTGTTTCAGGTACAGTAATATTGCTAATGGGAAGTGGGGGAAGAGAACAGGAATAGTATTTTCAGGGTTCATTCTTTTGATACAGACATGGATTTTAAATGATGTACTGTGCAGAGGTGGGATTCAGCAGGTTCTGACCAGTTCTGGAGAACCGGTAGCGGAAATTTTGAGTAGTTCGGAGAACCGGTAAATACCACCTCTGACTGGCCCCACCCCCGTCTATTCTCTGCCTCCTGAGTCCCAGCTGATCGGGAGGAAATGGAGATTTTACAGTATCCTTCCCCTGGAGTGGGGAGGGAATGGAGATTTTACAGTATCCTTCCCCTGCCACGCCCACCAAGCCACACCTACCACACCACGCCCACCAAGCCATGCCCACAGAACCGGTAGTAAAAAAATCTGAATCCCACCACTGACTGTATGTGTGATAAATTTCAGTCAAGCCGAGAAACAGGGAAGAAATAGACAATTTGGACAAATCACTATATTGACTCATGAGGACACATTCTGGCATTATGAATTCTGTTCATAATCCTTATGCCACTAGTGTTGTTTGCAAAGATAGCTCTGACTCATTTCCATGTAAAAGTTCACTATCATTAATCATAAGAAAATTACTTTATTACATGACTTATTAAACACAAATGTCATAGCCCCTTATTCTAAAACCACATGCGCGTGTGCGCGTGCACACGCACATGCGCGTGTGCGCGTGCACCCGCGCGCGCCCACACACACACACACACACACACACGTATGTCCAGGAAGACCTGCTCATAGGAGGGAAAACAACTGGCAGTCTTTTTATTGGACAAGAAAGGTGGCAGGGCAGGGTTGCAAAGCAATTGTCCAATGGGATGATGTGGTGGCTGCAGGTCATATTGAACCCTTTGCAAACTATTGCCAATAGGTTTTATAAAATGATCTTAGAGGCAAGCTGGCATGAGTACAGGAAAGAAAGCAGTTTAAATGATGTGTGGCTAAGTCCTTCAATTTCAAAGAGGCCACCTAATAAAATTTACATTTAAATAGTGTATGTTAAAGGGTTAGAGGACAGATTGAAAATGTGAGGTAGACAGTGGTCTCCATTATTTTCTTAAGTAGCTAAATTTTGCCCTGGGGTTTCTTTTAAAAAAATAAAATAAACCTAGAAGTTTTTCTATTTTTCCTGTCATCTGAGGTATCAGGATTTTACTCTGACTGGAGAATCCTTCTTTTCTGGTTTTCAATGACAATCTTGTTAAAAGAGTCACAATGAATATTTATAGCAATTAATCTTCAAAATTTAAATCAACATCCACATGCATAACATTTAGAAAGAAAAACATACCTTTTACTCTGCATACCTTTAATTGGAAAAGTCCAATTTTGCCATTTAAAAAAATCCAAGAATACTCTTGGTACATTAAAACTAATGCACATTGATATGACCTACAGTATTGTTTGTAGTAACTCATTGGCTCAACTAGATTTAAGAACCAGACCCCTGGATATAAAAGATCTAAAAGGCAGAAAAATTGATTTGCTATATAAATGCTAAAAGATGTAAATGATGTTTCAATGATTTTTTTAATTACTTAGAAAGCCCAAGAAATAAATAATTATAATTATGTTACTAAAAATAATAGCTCAGGGAATAGATGAATTTTCACTTACCATTGCTTAGATTTTGAATCAATTGAAGATTGAATAATATCCATAACATTCTGGACAGTTTATTCAGAAGGTGATTCACATTAGCATACTGCAGCTCCTAACCAAACTATATGCCACATATCTATGGGTCAAACCTTATGTTGCATTTATAAACAGGAAGGCAGCATTCAGGCAGCATTCAACTCAATCTCTAGAGGCAGGCTGTTGAAAACTGACTGTGACTGCCTCATCCATTGCTCACTGTCTTCTCATGCTAATTATGAAGATGTATGAAGAAAATATGTAAATTCACTGCAGCTCTATTGGACATCTAATTTTTTCTCTCCAATATCAATCAAAAAGGGTTTCAATGTGTTGTATCTTAGTCCTAATTTTATTTACATTAACAGTATGGTAACTGCCATATGAAGAAAGGAACTTTATGTACTTATCTTAGCTAAAAGACCAGTTTCAGTCCTTTTAAATGTGGTCAATGCTACCATTTTTCTATAACTCAGATGAGCTTGAGACAATCCCTTTGGGCCATTGCATGATACTGTAAAGTGGACAATGTCACTAACAAGCATGACTCCCTCCCAATAGAAAATATTGTATGCCATTTCAGAAGATTCTATATTCATAGAGTCTACCATCATCCAAAAGACTAGATCATTCAAGTATCCTGGA
The DNA here is from genome assembly GCA_003457575.1 of Thermophis baileyi. Classification (NCBI taxonomy): domain Eukaryota; kingdom Metazoa; phylum Chordata; class Lepidosauria; order Squamata; family Dipsadidae; genus Thermophis; species Thermophis baileyi. The sequence continues at coordinate 8,442,615 of QLTV01012198.1, read as the reverse complement.
AATGCTTCAAAGCCTTAGTCCAAACAGTTGAGAGTAGATTCTTTCTATGCTCCATGGGATGAGTACCATATTGTGTTTTGTCTCCTGCAACAGTTATAGGCATGTCACAGTCATGATCAGCTCTTCAAAAGCAAGGGCTTATCTGATCTCTGCCATGCAGGTTTGTTGTTATTGTAGTATGGCCTTTGTAGAAATCGTGTAACCTAAATTCTTAAGGACCTAAATGCATGCCTATGGGTGTCTCTAACGTTTTACTAAGATTAGAGGTATGGTTGATTTCACTAGAAGCCCAGATTCAACTTTGTTGCCTTTGACACTTGCTCAAATTATTTTCAAAATCCTCTGGGTTTCCTTGGCTTTACATAATAACTTTGTTATTAATTACTTTAACCATCAGACCTCCCCATGAAATACATGAGTTTAGTTAACCACAAGAAAGTTCATGCAGAGATAAAAGAGTTGATCTTTGATCTGGATCTACAAAAGGATTTAAATTCCATCCTCTCAAGCCCAACACAGTAAGCAAGATCAAGGAATCAGGAATTACACATATTTCAGTAAGGAATTTTCAATGCTAATTACAGGCAAATGCAGAATCTGGGAAACTTTAAGATGAATTTCCCATTATCATTTATAGAGAACTCATTATGGTAGAGTATCTTTGAATGATTTGAAATACCTTTTCCTAAGTATGTCCCAAAGTGGTTTTTAAAAAGGCAACTGGACTTTGTTTTTTCTTTGAAGACATTTCACTTCTCATCAAAAAGCTTCTTCAGTTCTGACTGAATGGTGGAGGATGGAAGGATTTCTATTCCTTGAAGTCATCTGGTCGTTAGCACTCTTTCTGAGAGTTGTTGAGGCCACTTGGAGGTTTATCTGTGTCCTCAGATCACCTGAATAGTGCAAATGGATGTGAAACCTTGGAACTGCTGAAAGAACTGTGTTGTAAACAGGAGACAAATGGTGTTTTATCCCTCCTCCTCTGTTGAGAGAGGGCTGTTTAGTCTTAAAGTAGATGGCTCTTTGACCTCTCTTTCAAATCAGTGGTCCTCCCTGTCCAGAATGTGGACTTTGCTGTCTTCAAAAGTGACTTTGTCTTTCAAATGTAGATGGATTGCTGAATCTTGTCCTGATGGGTTTGTTCTCCTAAGTTGTGCCATGAGTTTGTGAATGGTTATTTTGTTTCTCCAATGTATATATAGCGCTACCCCCGAAAGGGCCGCTGGAGTCTAGGTTCTCCTGGCTCTCTTGATATGGCCGCCGATCTACACTGGTCCCTTGCTCAGGCACATCTACTGGCCTGGGTCATGTAGTGTCGTAGTGGTCAGTCTCCTATCGGCAGGCAGGTCACGTGGTGAGGTGATGGTCAGTCTTTTCCCAGCTGGTGGGTCACGTGATGAGATGATATTCATATGGCTGGTCGGCCCTTCTTCCTTTCTTTCACTCTCTTCTCTCTCTCTCTCTGTCTTGAATTGCCTGCTGAGCTCTCCTCCCACCACCTCTGCTCCTTCATGGATTCCTCTTCTTGCCCCACAGAAACCTCTCCTATCCCCCTCTCTCACTCAGGCTTGCCCCACAGAAGCCTCTCCTATCCTCCCTATTTCCTTCACTCCCTCTCCCTTTTCCCAGGCCTCTTTCTCCCAAGCATCCCCCTTAAGCCTCTTTTCCTATCCTCTCAGGCCTCCTTTTTTTCAGGCCTCTCCCTATCCTTACCTTCCAGCATTTTTCTCTCAACCAACTCCTCCTTTCTCCTCTCCCACTCCCCCTGTCTCTTCCCCCTCCCACCAAAAAAACCCTCCTCCT
>QLTV01012198.1:8379432-8419628 GCA_003457575.1 Thermophis baileyi | reverse complement strand
GGTGTGTGTGTGTGTGTGTGTGTGTGTGTGTGTGTGTGTGTGTATATATATGTGTATGTGTGTGTGTGTGTGTGTGTGTGTGTGTGTGAGAGAGAGAGAGAGAGAGAGAGAGAGAGAGAGAGAGAGAGAGAGAGAGAGAGTCATGCTGCTTGTCTCTATTTTTTTTGCATATCCACTGATGAATAACTAAAAAATGCATGCATGCTTGTAAACTAATCAGATAGTTTAAACATTTGTTTGATAAGATAATTATTTATTCCTTGTCTTTTCACAAATTCCTTGTCCCCAAAGCAAAATTTACCATAATATACAATATTATTTATAAGTGATACTGGATCAGGTGTATTGATGGTGTTATTAGTTACTAATATATATATTAGTATATATATTAGTATATATAAGATATTAGTACATAGTATACATATATACATATGGGGAAGGGCCTCATTTCATTTTTATTTGTTTAATTATACTTCTTAATTCTTAACCACTCATCTCCCTCAGATTATCAACCACAAGTTTGGGGAGCTGAATTTTGGATTCACTAAAAGGGTTGTCATATAATAGATGCAGCCGGTCCTGAAATATAGATTTATCAGAAGCCATTCTAGTGAGACCAAAAAACGAATAATTTGAACAGAAACTTTAAGATCTGAGCCTCAAATATTAAATCACATATTTGTCCCCTCAAAATACAACGAAGTATCTGTTTCATATGAAACAAACTGGGAGTACTCAAAAAACTTTTAATGCCTATGGATTCAAAAGGCATTATTGTAAATAAAAGTAATACTAGACATTGGTGTATTGCTTTGCAGAATGCACTTCCCACAGCAGACAATCCTCAAATGTAATAGGTTTCAATTTTCTGAATTTTGAGTAGATTATAATCCAATATACTTTACTTTCAGAATAACAACAACAGCAACACAAAATACATGTAAGTGATGATTGGAATTTAGACAGCTGTGACCATTTTTTTATACTGTTATACAGAATAAGGTTTTCTACTACTGTGTTAAAATACTTTACAATCTGTTATTGGAGTATTTTTAAACTGAAGGTTCTTCTGAAATCAAGAGTGTGAGCTTTTTAGAGTATGCATATCTAATTAAGTCGCAAAAGAAATGTCAGAATCCATCTTGTGTAGGAGGAAGAGCTTGACAAATCTCCAGTAGCCTGATGTACAACTGACAGAACTTTGACACTGAGAAAAGTATCTTATTATCTATTAAGCTGAAGTTGTGTGTTACCTTTTTAAAAAGAACCATCAATTTTAAAATGCTGATAGTATAAAATTGTTATTCCCAGATACATGCACATTATCGTATCCTACCTCATTTCATTAGAACAGCATTTCTCAACCTTGGCAACTTTAAGGACTTCAACTTCAAGAATTGCCCAGCCAGCATTCTGACTGAGGAATTCTGGAACTTGAAATCAACACATCTTAAAGTTGCCAATGTTGAGAAACAGTGCACTAGAACTTCAGAAGTAATGGAACTTCATTCAATCATAAATCACAAACAGCACGTTTACTATTTGCTGTTCATTGTTTTTAAATCCTTTCCAGCATCTTTAAACAATAGTCATTTTTATTCAATAGTGGGTTCTAAATCCCGCCGCTACCGGTTCGCGCATGCAATGCTTCTGAATGCGCGCAATACTTCTGCGCATGTGCAGAAGTGTCCCGGGTGGGTGGGCGGAGTCTCCCGCTGCCGCCACTACTGGTTCACAGAACCGGGCCAAACTGGGAGCAACTCACCGCTGTTTTTATTTTAAAACAAGACGCAGATTCACACATTTCTTCAATCAGAATAAGATAGATAAGAATTTAAAAGGATAATGAAGGGAAACATGAAATTAACAAATAAATTCATATCTAATCTACAGGGGCTGCCACAAAGAAGAGGGAGTCAAGCTATTCTCCAAAGCCCCTGAAGGCAGGACAAGAAGCAATGGATAGAAACTAATCAAGGAGAGAAGCAACCTAGAACTAAGGAGAAATTTCCTGACAGCTAGAACAATTAACCAGTGGAACAGCTTGCCTCCAGATGTTGTGAATGCTCCAACATTGGAAGTTTTGGGAGTCAAGCTATTCTCCAAAGCCCCTGAGGGCAGGACAAGAAGCAATGGGTGGAAACTAATCAAGGAGAGAAGCAACTTAGAACTAAGGAGAAATTTCCTGACAGTTAGAACAATTAATCAGTGGAACAACTTATGCATGCTTGACAAAATAAATAAATAAATAAATAATTGCCTCCAGAAGTTGTGAATGCTCCAACACTGGAAGTTTTTAAGAAGATGTTGGATAACCATTTGTCTGAAGTGGTGTAGGGTTTCCTGCCTAAGCAGGGGGTTGGACTAGAAGACCTCCAAGGTCCCTTCCAACTCTGTTATTCTATTCTATTCTATTCTATTCTATTCTATTCTATTCTATTCTATTCTATTCTATTCTATTCTATTCTATTCTATTCTATTCTATTCTATTCTATTCTATTCTATTCTATTCTATTCTATTCTATTCTATTCTATTCTATTTAACTTCTCCCAGTGTTTGGTAGATTTAGCAATATAGAAATAGATGCATGTTAAGATGCAGAGCTTCTGGAAGAAACAGGATGTAGCTTACCCTTCTTTACTCTAAACTGTTGGCACTACAGCAGAATTTCTAAAAAGCATAACCATCAGTGCTCACAATCACAAGAACTTCCAGAAACAGTTTCAAGTGCAATAAACCTGTAAAGAGACCAAAATTTGAAAGATAGTATCATCAAAGGATTAGAACAACCAGTGATTCACAGTTCCTTGTTTTCAAGCACAAAGACTGTGACTTTTAGAAGCTGAATAATCTAAATGCCTGCATATAGGGACTAGTAAAAAGAACCAATAATTGTGGTGAATAATTCCTCAGTGCTCTTAGTTGTTATTGATAGTCTACTCATCACCTCGGATGTAGAACTTTGAAAATTCTTTTTTATTATGTATGACTGACTAGTGAAATACAATAATCAATGAATCTAAGAACGAGGGTTAGTATTCTACATGGCAAGGAACAATTTGAAAAGAATAGAAACAGAAGTTAGCTAGAAAGACAAGCTTTCTATTGAGAAAAAGGAAACAAATGGGCCAATTTTAATATTGTAGAAGTGTTCCATCACCCATATAAACCATTCAATCTTGGAATAGACTTTTTCAGAATAGCCAGAATATTTGATGGTGGACATTTTGCATACCTCTTTTATATATTTATTTTAACTAAACTGATAGAAAGGGACTGAAGAGAAAATGTAGGAAATCACTAAATTGTTTTTTTTGGGGGGGGGGGTTAAGAAAAAGAAGCCATACCATGAACTAATTTATATCTATGTTTAGCCAAGTTGATCTTCCTTTGCTTTGCTATTGGATGAATAACAATTGATGGCTCCTGTTCCTTTTGCTTGATGTGGAGACTGGAGTGTACTTTCTGCAGTCCTGAAACAAATAGTCCTGTATGTTTATAGGCATAAATATAAATATATAACTTATTTTAAAATGAGTTTGAAAACTCTGTCATTTTGGAAATGTATAATACATGAAATAATGGAAGAAGCTTCATTATGTCTAGTTCTGTCTTAACATTAATAGGAAAAAATACTTACTTTTAAATAGGATATGTATTTTATTAAGGATTCCCAGTCCCAGAGTAGTTTGGGCACATAAGGTTGCATATCCAATTTGGCTATTCCCCCATTCTCAAATTATGTATGTTCTAATACAAATAGGATTATTATTATTTTTTGCATGCTTATAAAAGGTCTATTTAAATAGACCTAAATTTTGCTTTAGTATTTCAGTTATTTTTGGTGAAAAGATGGGGAAAGATTTTGGGGAAAAGTCAGATTTTGACACACCCCAGTCAAAATATGTTTATTTAAAATATTCAGTAGTATAAAATACATTGACATATGAATCTCAGCATTTCTCTTGGGAGATCAGAGTAGTGCATCATCACAACAACCTTCTGATTTAATTGAGAAGATAGGTAAATGAGGGTAAACGTTTGTTCTCCGACCTTGTGGGTTGGTTTCCAAATGTTTCATTAGGCTGGCTAGGTAACATCTTCAGCAGAGTTTAGAGGATGTCAGTGTTCTGTTTATAAGAGCTTAGGTGTGAGTCTGTCAAGTGAAGGTCTTGTGACAGGTCTTGTGATGAGTCAGCTGTGAATCTTGTGATGGGTCTTGTGATAAGGAGATTACCTCAGGTCAGGGTCATTGGGAGGTGAATTGCTGGTGTGTGAGAGTGGGGGGCGGATTGCATGAGTTGGTTGAAGGTCGGTGCTGTCTCTGGTTGGCTGTGCGGTTGATTTGGATTCTGAGGGGTTCGTAGCAGTGGTGGTATTCTACCGGTTCGCACCGGTTCGGGGGAACCAGTAGCAGTGGCAGCGGGAGGCTCCGCCCACCTGCCCGGATGTCATCACGGATGCTCTGTGCATGTGTAGAAGGTTCTGCGCATACGCAGAAGCGCCACACATGAGCGAAGCAAACACGTGCATGTGCGCGCTCCCATGTCCGAACTGGTAGTGAAGGTAAGTGAATACCACTACTGGTTTGTAGGCTGATTGTAAGTCAATGTGTCTGTTGATGGAATTGCTTGTGGAGTGCCAGGCTCATCACAAAATCTGTCACAAGACCCTCACATGACACACCCACATCTTATAAACAGAACACTGACACTGACATCCCCTAAACTCCACTGAAAATGTTACCTAGCCTGGTAATGAAACATTCAGAAACCAACCCACAAGCTCGGAGAATCCTACACCTGAGCTACAGATATTCGCCACTATAGCAAAGATAGGTAGATCTTCAGTATACTATATATCATCTCCTATGTTTCATATTTTGAATAATATTCAAAGAATGGTATATGGATCATGCTTCAACTATAAATATGGCTAATTTCTATGTTTATCATTAATTTTCTTTTGGGGATTTTAATTTATATCAGACCTAGTTCTGAAGTAACATTGACGGTTCATAATTACTTTCTGTGCTGAACTGGAAACAGACATTTTGCAAACAGGTTATAGACATTTATCATTGTTGAGTCAATATGTAGAATTTGTTGATTTCTTGTTTTTAAAAAATCCATGTACGTCTAAGTTACATTTTTACTATTTTTCATATTATATTTGCATCTTCAGATACAAAATGAATTATAAGGTCTATTTTATGTATTTAGTGTGCATATATCTTTCAAAATAAGATGTTTTAAAAACATTACATCTTTTAAAACTTTTATTTGCTAACTGCTATCTTGTCATACATTTTAATGCCTCATTTAAGAAAATGGAAACTTTATTATTCTCTGGTTATACTCTATAAAGAAGGAGGTATTAGAAAACACAATTATATCTGAGTGACCAGGCACTTAAGTTTTTCTTGCTACGAAGCTCAATGCTTTCATTACCCATATTAGATAGCTGAGGTGATAGAATGTTCCTACCGGTAATTCTGTGTATAAATTTATGTATGTCTATTTTGTTTTCTGCCTCTTTACTCTGCTGAATATTCAGGTCATCTGTTAATAAGTAAAAAACAAAATTTTAATAAAAAGTTATTAAATTAATTATTGACCAAGTAAAAAGATGACTATTAACTTACGTTTGAAATGCAGAAATAAGATCCAAATGCTGTTTCAGAGGGAATATACTGTTGGGTAGATTATCCCCATCCACAAATTGTGGATTTTCATGGGGCAAAATAGACGTAGAATTACCTGGTGTCCAATTTTTTATCTCTGTTTGGATGCTGTTATTGTACATAAAAGAGCTAAGGCTGAATTAGCTAATCTTAATTGCCTAGAGCACAGTTTTGTTATTATGGCTCTAGAAACTTCTGAGATTTTTTTTAATGTAGCTATAGACTGCAAATTCTTGACCATTCACGTCTTATTTCCTCTGTTTCCTGTTTTTTGTCCCATTTTGCTAGTTATTTAGTTTACTAATGTTTAATAAATTTATTTATTGATATATTTCTACTAGCTGAACTGAGTAACATTTGTGTTTAATCTGAATATAAGGATTGACTCGGTGTGTACTGAGGGCAAACTAAACTGGATGTTACCCACAATAACTTTCTAACATATCTTGAGAATGAAGCAGAATGTTGATTTCCTGAAAAGTGAACTACTTCTCTGAGTGGTTCATGTCATGGAAGTCATTGGTTCTTGATTGTTTCCTCATCTAGGTAGACTTTTGATTGGTCTATGTTGAAAAAATTCCAAGAGAACCATTTCCTGAATGGCTTAACCTTAAACCAGACTGCTGATTCGTTCTTTGTATAGGCACCTTCTAACTGATACATTTTGGAGAAATCCAAGAGAATTGTTAGGTGTTCTTTCTAGTGAGGCTGCTGCTGATTTTTCAGATTGTCCTAGATTTTAATCAAATCATTTGTAGTTATAATATACATTTTCCACAGCTACAGGAGATGGCTGTAGATGCATAATGATGACAGTGGATTTCTGCAGTCGTTAGGTGATTGAATTATGTTTTGAATATTTCTCTTTGTTTCCATTAAAATGTTCCATAAAACATGCTTGTTTTGATATGATTTAGTTTAAAAGTTGACTTAACTGTTTTCTTTTTTGGGGGAAATCTGAGCTTGGTGTCTAGGCCACCACAGTATTAGGGTTTAACATTTTTTAAAAAGTTAATTTAATTTTGAAAAATATCATTTATCATTTCTTGATTACAAGTTTTGTTAAATGAAGTGCTTAGTCTTGAAAAGCAAGTCAAATATTTACTTAAAACAATTAAGCATAGAAGTACCTAAAAATATCAAGTTGATATTTCAATCTAGATAGCCTTCATAAAATCAGATATGTATATCACTGTAATTTTGAACATATATAAGTGGATAGATATAAAACCATCAAATAATGATGTGAAAAGCCCAAAGTATAAATAATATTTTGAAAAAGAATGAAGTTTTAGAATTAGACAAATCATTATTAAAATTATTGTCAGTAATTCTATTATATATCAATTATTGTCAGTAATTCTATTGTATATCAACATGTCATTATGACATATCTTCCAAATTTAATAAAACATTTTCTCTATCAATCAACTGTACTCGAATATAAATTTGGCTTTAATACAAATTATCCCAGTGTATCTTTTATTCTTTAAAAGTTGCATTACATTTCACTACAGCACCCTAAGTGCAGGTTTTTCTACTTTGGGGTATTTCTAGTTTCTAGAATTGAATCAATATCATAATAGTTTGGTATTTTGTTGTTGTTGTTAGTCGCGAAGTTGTGTCCGACCCATCGCGACCCCATGGACAACGTTCCTCCAGGCCTTCCTGTCCTCTACCATCCCCCGGAGTCCATTTAATCTCATGCCGACTGCTTCAGTGACTCCATCCAGTCACCTCATTCTCTGTCGCCCCCTTCTTCTTTTGCCCTCAATCATTCCCAGCATTAGGCTCCTTTCCAGTGAGTCCTTCCTTCTCATTAGGTGGCCAAAGTATTTGAGTTTCATCTTCAGGATCTGGCCATCTAAAGAGCAGTCAGGGTTGATCTCCTCTCGGACTGACCGGTTTGATCGCCTTGCAGCCCAAGGGACTACATTGCAACTGGGAAAACCATAGCCTTGACTATACTCACTTTTGTTGGCAGGGAGATGTCTCTGCTTTTTAGTATGCTGTCTAGGTTTGCCATAGCTTTCCTCCCCAGGAGCAAGCGTCTTTTAATTTCTTGTCTGTAGTCCCCATCTGCAGTGATCCTGGAGCCCAGGAAAATAAAATCTGTCACTACCTCCATTTCTTCCCCATCTATTTGCCAGGAATTTAGAGGGCCGGATGCCATGATCTTAGTTTTTTTAATATTGAGTTTCAAGACAACTTTTGCACTCTCCTTCTTCACCCGCATCAAGAGGCTCTTTAGTTCCTCTTTACTTTATGCCATTAGAGTGATATCATCTGCATATCTGAGGTTGTTGATATTTCTCCTGGCAATTTTAATTCCAACTTGTGATTCATCTAGCCCTGCCTTTCTCATGATGTGATCTGCATATAAGATAAATAGGCAGGGCAACAGTATACAGCCATGCCAAACTCCTTTCCCAATTTTGAACCAATCAGTGGTTCTGTGTCCTCACTGTTGCTTCTTGACCCGCATATAGGTTTCTCAAGAGACAAATAAGATGGTCTGGTACTCCCATCTCTTTAAGAACTTGCCACAATTTGTTGTGATCCACACAATCAAAGGCTTTAGCATAGTCAATGAAGCAGAAGTAGATGTTTTTCTGGAACTCCCTACCTTTCTCCATGATCCAGCATATGTTGGCAATTTGATCTCTAGTTCCTCTGCCTCTTCAAAATCCTGCATGTACTTCTGGTAGTTCTCGATCCACATACTGCTGGAGCCTAGCTTATAGGATTTTGAGCATAACTTTGCTAGCATGTGAAATGAGTGCAATGGTGCGGTAGTTTGAACATTCTTTGGCATTGCCCTTCTTTGGAATTGGAATATAAACTGACCTTTTCCAATGCTGTGGCCACGTTGAGTTTTCCAAATTTGCTGGCAAATTGAGTGTAGCATTGTTTCTGCATCGTCTTTTAAGATTTTGAATAGCTCAGCTGGAATACTGTCACCTCCACTAGCTTTGTTGTTGCTCAGACTTCCTAAGGCCCATTTGACTTCACAATCCAGGATGTCAGGATCGAGGTCAGTGACCACCCCATCATGGTTATCAGGGATGTTAAGCTTGTTCTTGTATAGTTCTTCTGTGTAATTTTGCCACCTCTTCTTAATCTCTTCTGCCTCTGTTAGGTTCCTGCCATTTTGATCCTTTATCATGCCCATCCTTGGGTGTATCTTTTTCTTTCTCCCTTGCCTTTCACTTCCCTTCTTTCTTCAGCTATTGTATTTGTAAAGCTTCCTCAAACAGCCATTTTGCTTTCTTTCATTTCTTTCTCTTTGGGATGGTTTTAGTTGCTACCTCTTGTACAATGTTGCAAACCTCCATCCATAGTTCTTCAGGTACTCTGTGTATCAGATCTAATTCCTTAAATCTATTTGTCACCTCTACTGTATATTGATCAGGGATATGATTTAGTTCATACCTGAGTGGCCTAGAGCTTTTCCCTACTTTCTTCAATTTAAGCCTAAATTTTGCAACGAGAAGCTCACGATCTGAGCCAAGTCAGCTCCTGATCTTGTTTTTAATGACTGTATAGAGCTTCTCCATCTTTGGCTGCAGAGCACATAGTCAATCTGATCTCTGTGTTGACCGTCTGGTGATGTCCATGTGTAGAGACATCTCTTGGGTTGTTGGAAAAGAATGTTTGCTATGACCATCGTATTCTCTTGACAAAATTCTACCAGCCTGTGCCCTGCTTCATTTTGTACTCCAACGCCAAACTTGCCTGTTATTCCAGTTATCTTTTGGCTTCCTACTTTAGCATTCCAATCCCCCATGATGATAAGTACATCATTTTTTGGTGTTGATTCTAGAAGGTGTTGTAGGGCTTCATAGAACCAGTGAACTTCATCCTCTTCAGCACTAGTGGTTGGGGCATAGACTTGGACTACTGTGATGTTGAATGGTTTGTCTTGGATTCGAACTGAGATCATGCTGTCATTTTGTGGATTGTATCCCAGTACTGCTTTTCCTACTCTTTTATTGACTATGAAGGCTACTCCATTTCTTCTGAGGGATTCTTGCCTGCAGTAGTATACCTGATGGTCATCTGAATTAAATTCACCCATCCCTGTCCATTTTAGTTCGCTGATACCTAAGATGTCGATGTTCAGTCTTGTCATCTCTTGTTTGACCACGTCCAGCTTGCCTTGATTCATGGATCTTACATTCCAGGTTCCTATGGAGTATAGATCTTTACAGCATCGGACTTTCCTTTCACCACCAGATACATTCACAGCTGAGTGTCCTTTCGGCTTTGGCCCAGTCTCTTCACTCTTTCTGGCGCTACTAGTACTAGCCCTCTGCTCTTCCCCAGTAGCATATTGGACACCTTCCGACCTGAGGGGCTCATCTTCCAGCGTCATATCTTTTTGCCTTTTGGTACTGTCCATGGGGTTTTCATGGCAAAGATACTGGAGTGGGTTGCCATTTCCTTCTCCAGTGGATCACGTTTTGTCAGAGTTCTCTGCTACGACCTTGGGTGGCCCTGCACAGCATAGCTCATAGCTTCATTGAGCGACGCAAGCCCCTTCACCATGACAAGGCAGTAATCCATGAAGGAGAGTTTGGTATAGTAACATTTTTAAAAACTGCTAGCATTTGGTAGAAATGTTCATTTTCATTTTGTTAAGTCTCAAATTGCAATTTGTTTTTACAATAATTGTAAAACCAGTGGTTTTCATAACATTGTTAAATACCAAATAGCTATTCATTTTAAATGTGAAGTGTAAGTTATACAGCTTTTCTGTAAAAATTATCTACTTCTTTTAATTTTTAGTTCTTCCTGATCCCCTCCAGCATTCCCATTATTAAAATAAATTATACCAGGGAAATGCTTAATATGCTGAAAAGCATAGTGATAAAATGAAATGAAAGGGTTGACAAGGAATGCAATAGTAGATACAACTTTTGAAAAGAGTTCAACAAAACATATTTATGGATTATTTTTTACAGAAGTTAAACTAGGAACAAAATGACAGATGTCACTGTCATCAGGCCTACTTTAGAAAAAGATATGCATTTAAAGATCTTTCAAATGCCAGATTTTATATAATATCATTGCTGCATTTAATTATACAAAATTTTATAGTCTATATATAAACTTGTTGCTCCTAAAATGGAAGAACTAATAGGAAAATAAAATATTTTGTAATATAAGTTTGGGGATATAAATTCTGCCTCTTTGTGTTGAGGTTACAATTCTCCTGAAAGAGCAGATAAAGAACTAGGACAGCAGATGCAATATTTTATGAAGGCTTATCAGAGTTCTCCTGGGAGAAAGTATGATACTTTCTCAATTTTTATTTTGTTTCAATTACTGTATTGTTCTTTAGATTTTAATCCTGACCTTCAGGAGCTCAAGGAATTTACATATCTTGCTTCCCTGTGAATTTGAATGGTATAGGGAGAGTGAGAGTGAGAGAGAGAGGGAGTGTGTGTGTGTGTGTGTGTGTGTGTGTGTGTGAGAGAGAGAGAGAGAGAGAGAGAATGATCCAAAGATTTCCAAACTTTTCCTGACCTTCAGATTTCCTGTTCTGCTCTGCAGAGTGTTTATATTCCTTGAATATCTTGTGCCTGAAGATACATAATTTGCTTTTATTCCTAAGTAAAACATCTCTTTCTAACATTTATCTTCAACCTTATCATGACTACTTTGTATTGGCTTTTTTATTTATTTATAAAATTTATAGGTTACCTCAATCATAAAAAATAATTACAATCATAAAAAATAAAACTTGAAACATAAGTTAGTACAAAATCCAAAATATAATAAGAGAATAAATACTACTCCAAAACTACTAACTAAAAAATGTTTAATCTGCAATAAATGTATATAAAATATTCTTAAACTATTTGAAATATATTCATCAAAATGCCAATATGCAAACTTACTCATGAAGCTGTTAATTGGAATCCAGCTGGTGAGAGAAAATGAAAACACTACAGGGACATCTTAAGATGTTCCCTTACCATAAAGACTTGAACAATCAATCCAGGCACAGATGGAAGCAAATGCATTTGGCAGAGAAACTGATTGCCTCCCTGTGTAAAAATAGTGATGTGGAATGAGTTTAATCTTATATTCTTTTAGCCAGATCAACTATGAGATGATCTAACACCATACATAGAAAAGAAACTAAAAGATTCAAATTCCTCCCTCTCTCTCCCCCTTCCCCAACCTCTTCCACTTTCCTTCTGTTTTATGCTTTAGAGCTGATTTGATACACAATTTTTATCCTAAAATAATAGAAGGCTTTCTTCTCAGTAAACTAATGGAAAAATCTGAGAAAATGATGTTTGCCAATTTCAATCAGGATTGGGCGTCCCATAATAAATTTAGAATTCCTCAGTTCAAGTAAAACCTAAGGGATGGAATTTACTTTTATAATAAGTATATTTCTCAGATTCATATTTTATTCTGTCACAGGTTCACTGTGTGATAACGTCCTTAAACTGTTACTAATTGACCCCTTGGACTCAATCTTGTGACCATTTTACATATTTAATGTCTAATATGTATTAGTAAAATTTATAAAGAATTTTTAAATATGCTATACATTTGCTGCATCAAAGAAACATAATATTTCAGTGCCCCCTACTTTGAGGTCAGTTACTTTGTAATTATTTTGTAATATAGCTTTCTACAACCTGCTGCCTCAAAATTTTCCCAAATTTTAAAGGATCATCCTAGCTTGGAAAGTATGGGAGCTGTGTCCAAATACACTGAATGACTTCAATTCATAATTTCTTCTTTATTTTTTTATATAATTGCCTCTGTACAATCCATTGACATTGATCTTAGCAATTATTCTTGAAGGTCTCACACTTTCCCCAAAGAGTTCATGACTTTATTAATTTATAAATCAATTTATGAAACCACACAATGCATAACAACTTTAGACCCTTGCCTTATGTTGAAATAGAAGGAAGCTGTGGCTGGGAATCGTTTTCCCAGCTTTAGCTGCTGTGCTAGTCTCAAGAAGGTGGATGGAATATTATTTGCCACAAATAGTTGGTCAAACTAACATCCCAAAGAGAGTCACATGTCTGTTTTTCAAGTAGATGGCCTGGCTTTTACTGCTTTACTCTTCGTAATATATTTCATGGCTTAGCCTCACACATACCTTGGGTCAGCTTGTGTCTCTTCAAGTACATTCTCTTCTGTTTATACCAATAATGCAGACTGTCATTCTGTCTGGTCAGGCTCTTCAGCTTCTGAATCTGAAATATCAAGGATGATCCCTAACAGATCTCCACAAGGGAAAGTTGCAATCAAAACATGTTTACTTCCATATGTTTCATATACTGTAATGCACTGTATGTATTAAGGCCATTTACCTTAACATGTTAGCATTATTATGTGACTGCACTTAGGTGGTTTAATAAATCTGATAATGGAGAGGAGAACACCAAAAATGAAATAATATAATAACAGCAATAACTTCAGCACCAGGAAAACCAATTTTGGGGGGAGGTGTCCTCTTAATATGGGTAGTAATAATAGTTTTACAAATCCTTTCTTGGAAATTTGTTCAAGGGACATAGGACTGTACCTTGTTGTCATATACATTCCACTAAAATAACAAACAAATAAGGTTTTCTGGCATGCTTATTTAAGAGAGAAAAATATTGGATTTTATTTAGATATTTTTGCTGGAGGTGAGAAACTAGTTCACAAAAATCATTTTATTTAAATAAGGACCACCTTTAAAATTTCTGTTTGATTATAAGATTTTCCTCTTATTCCTGGATACATTTTAATTTCCAGTGCATAGTTATTTTCAATGCATGTACATGAAGGGTATAAGTTGTTGGCACTTTTGAAAGATTATTTTTAACCATGAATACCTGTCTTGTGACTTATATTCCAGTTTCATCTGTTTCATATTTTAACCATTTTTAATGGCTGCTAAAAGGGGCTCTGGGGTTTCAGGTTACTCACCCACACCAGATCCAAACTATGGGTAGGTTGGGAATGATAGTATGTTATTATCATTATCATATCAATGCTTAACCTGTTTGATTAAAGAAAACCATAAACATTTATGGTTGACTGGAAATCCGTTGTAGACCTTTTGAATGAAGCAGAAAAAATGCACTTATGTTTTGTTGTTTTGATGACTAGAAAAACAGCAACTAGGTTATAGAAAAATTGAGCCTTTCCATTAACACAGAGAAAGAGATAATTTTAATAGTACTTAAATTTTCTGCAAAAGATATCCAAAGTTTTTATTTCCTTCCTTCCTTCCTTCCTTCCTTCCTTCCTTCTTTTTATTCCCATCTCCTTCCTTCTTTCCCCTTCCTTCCTTTTTCTATCTTTCTTCTCTTTTCTCTTTTCCCATGTTTCTTCCTTCCTCCTCCATTCCTATCCCTTTCTTCTCCCTTCCTCTCTCCAATCCTCTCCCTCTCTTCCTCCCTCCCTCCCTCCCTCCTTTATTAGTTTGTGCTTTATTTTATGTGCTCTGTGAAATTTTAATAAAAATTATAAAAAAATATTGGGGTCCAAATCTGACTGGAGTTTAATCATAAACACCATGAAATTGGGAATGAACAGTCAAGCAGTACAGGATTTTTAGAACTCAGTTTGATTCTCCAGGTTATGATGAGATGGTCAACAATTTAAGTACTTTTTAAAAAAGTCTAGACAAATTCATAGAAGTGAGTAGTACCATTATATACTAAGAGCTGTACTCAAATTCTAATCATGTAATGATGTATTTCATCCAAAAGAACAATAAATTAAGTCTTCATGTTTCTGCTGACTTCCCAAATAGTAACTTTATTATAGCCAAGAAAGGTCTAACTAGCTAGTTTAAGTTTAGAACTAGTGTTCTCTGTAGACATTCTGCCTTAAAATCAACTATAAATCAGTGGAAGAAAAAGCTAAGTTTAGTCAGATTATAAGATCCCTGCTCTCTTGAGCATCTGTTTCATAGAGTTTTTACTTTCAGGATAGAAATCTTTTACTCTGTGTTGTCAACATTCCCAAATCATTAGAAGTAGTAGGCTAAAGGCAAAATATAAGCACTAACTTGAAGAGAAATTTTATCCAGTGTAAATAAAACTCTTTCATAAAAAGGGATATTCACTTTTGAGATCTTTGTCTCATATATGTATCCCATACTTGTTGCAAATATTGTTTATAGAGATTCTTATCAGGTCATGGTAGTTCCAAAGGTGCTTTTCAAAAGGCAACTGGACTTTCTTAGAGTCTTTGGGACATTGCAAATATTGTGTGCCCAGGTTGATAGATGGCATTCAAAGACAAACTTGTATTCACCAGTTTAAGTAACTGGGGTTTTGAGTTTCTATGCATAAATATTGCATTGTTGCTAGATGTGAAGGCTCAGAAACAAAAATCGAGGGGGGGAAATTAAAAATGGTCTCCCCATTTCCAGCTCTCCAATGGGTATTCTCAACTTTGTCAGTTGTTGATTTTTTTTATGCAGATCAATGCTTTATATATCTTTTCGTACAGTGAAAGAAAAAGTTAAAAATACACCCTCTTTAACTATAGTGTTGATTTTTTTCAACTTGTTTTTGTACGCCTATTCCTGCTAGCAAGAAGAAATTAAGTGATTCTAAATTCCTTAAACTGCTTTTTATTACACATTTTAAAATAATTTCAGTCAATTCATAATTATTGCCTGAACAAATGATGCCTTAAATTTCGAACACCAAGCATTATTTTGTGAGCAAACCATCTGATGGATAGTGCATTTATAATTCTGTAATTTTAATCTTTATCAAAATGATATAAAATAAAAATTAAATATATTTTTAAAAATAAATATTGTATATATTTAGGCAAGAAAAACAAAATGCACAGGTACAGTATATGTGGTACCTTGCTCAATAGTAGTAACTGTGAGAGGGATCTGTCTAGTGGACAACAATTTAAATGTTTGCAGCAGCTGCCAAAAAAGCCAACACAGTTCTAGGCAGATTTCTCACCCCATGGCAATGGATGAATTCACCCAGCAGCCTCTTAAAGAAGAAAGGAAAAATAACCCAATCTCTGTAGTAGCCTACATAGTAGAAGCCAGAAGTGGATCCTCTTTCCCTAAATCATCATGAACTGAAAGAAGGAGGTGAACCAGCAGAACTCTGTGCTCCCTACCCCCAATCTCCAAGATGATCCAGAAGGATAACATGGTTGATACTATTGGAAGCTGCTGATAAGTCAAGTAGGGAAAGGATGGATACACTGCTGCCCCCATTCCACCCATGCCAGAGATCATCCAAAAGCACAAGCAATGCTCATTCCATTGCATTCCTGGGTCTGAATCCTGACTGAAAAGGATCCAGATAATCCACACCCTCCAAGACCCAGAAGCTGTTACGCAACCACTTTCACGACCACATTGCCCAAGAAAAGGAGGTGAAATACTGGATAAAAATTGTCCATTGTGATGGTGTCCAGTGATGGCTTCTTGTGGAGAGCCTTCTTTAAGAGGTAAAGGAATAACTCTCTCACTCAAAGAAGAATTAACAACCATCTGAACTCACTTACATGATACACAACCCAGGGCTGCTTTGACAAACCAGGACAGGCAGGGATCTAAAGAGCAGGTGATTGACCTAAAGATCTTCTCTAAAAGGCAACTGGGATTTTTTGGATGCAAAGCAAAACACTTTCAAGGAAAAAACCCAAGGAAGTTCAGTTGCCTTTTGAAAAAGTACCTTTGGAACAACCATGACCTGGATGATTGAGAATCTTCATAGACAGCTGAGTTCACAGACCTGAGGACCCAGCCAATTTCCTCAGGTCTAATGTTCAAACTGTTCCTATGAGAAGGCCAGTGTCCAACTGGGAATAAATCCAAGCAATTTTATCTGACACAAATTTTTCCACATGGGTCTGTAAATGATTTTCTGAACCACCTTTACTCAAGAGAGCACATGCCACCCAAAATAGGGCTACAAGGGATGCAGAGAGGGCAGAGATGTAGTGATATGTCAACATCCTTGCTGTCACAATTTAGGCCTGAACAGTGGCCCTATCCAATGTTTGGTCAAGTTTGTTCTTTGTTCAGTGCCAGAAACAAACTTAGACCTCTATGTCCCATTTCATCCCCACAGACTTCCATAAACCATAGGGAGTGATAGGATCCATGAGAAGATATATTGCATAGGCACAATCTGGTCCAAGACCTCAACTTCACCCCTATTCCAAGCAGTAACCACAGTTTCAGATGGACATGCAGCAGACCAACAGGAACAACCCCAGCTCCTTCTGAAATCCATCTGGGTCTGTTAGTTACTTGGGGTGGTTCAGTCTAATCAGTCCAGCCTCCCTGCAGTGGATAGTATTCCTAGAGAATCCCATAAAAATCAGGTTGTTATCTGGAGGGAACACTGAAAGTTCCCTCAGTTTCAGAGTACACTGTCACTGCTTTGATAGGAGCACTAAATCTGGAGTTTGACCACTGTCCCAAGTAAGGTTCTGTAATGGAAGCCGTAAGCCCCTGAGCCTACTCAGACACCATTCCACAGGAAGCCTGAATATAATCCCCTAGAACCCTAATTTTAGAGAACTTAACTGCCAACCCAGAAATGGAGGCAAGGAACTCAGCAATAGCAATAGCACTTAGACTTATATACCACTTTACAGTGCATTACAGCCCTCTCTAAGCAGTTCACAGAGTCAGCATATTGCCCCCAACAATCTGGGTCCTCATTTTACCCACCTCGGAAGGATGGAAGGCTGAGTCAACCTTGAGCCGGTGAGATTTGAACCGCCGAACTGCAGCTAGCAGTCAGCTGAAGTAGCCTGCAGTGCTGCACTCTAACCACTGTGCCACCTCAGGCTGGGAGGTTGCTATGAACCAAGCAGATAGGTATAACAGCAAGAATCCCAACTGATCCTTAGAGTCAACTTATTGAACAGTATCTCACAACTAGGGACATATGTGGCAGGTCGTCAGAAAACTGTAAGAGTTCCTGATGACAATCACCACACCTCCATCCCTGCCCCAGAGTCTCAGTTGATACCACACTAAAAACCCAGTTGGGCAAATTTCAGAAAAGGCAGCTCTTCCACTTCAGAACCTAGGCAGATCATGGTAATATACTGTATGCCAGGTCAACCCATTCATCAACAATCAAATCTTAGATGGTGGGGGTCTTATTACAGACTGACCTGATATTCAGTAGAAGCAGCCAGAGACCAGGACCACTGAAGGTTTGTTGACAGAGCATCAGAACTGAGATCAAGGAAGTGGAATGTGGCACCTTTAAGAAACAGTGGTTCCATGGTCCCCAAGGGCAGGCCATTCCATCTCTCCCACCATCTCTCCCCCTGACTAAGGCCACCATTCTATCCCCTTCTATTACCCTGAAACAGCCCAATCCCCTAAACCAAGCCCCCAGAGATTTGGGACTATGAACCTCTAGTGACTTCACCACACACCCCTGGAAGGGGAATCTGAGCTTCCTGCAGCACTTTAGCATCAGTACCTCTCAGCACCAATATGGCATCCCGCCCTTACTGCCTCAGGGGTGGGTTCTGCTTTTCTTCGCTGCCGGTTCGCTCAGTGATGTGCTGTGTGGGCACAGGTGTGGGTGCGCTTCGTGCATGCGCAATGCTTAAAAAAAGCTTTGCATGCGCAGAAGCAAAAAGCAAGTTGGCAGCGCCTATGGTGCTGCCGAAAGAACCGATTTGGGGGCATGGCAGGCCTGGGTCTCTGCCGGTTCTAGTGACCCAGGCCACCAAGTTTCTACCGGTTCTATAGAACCGTTCTGAACCGGGAGGAATCCACCTCTGTACTGCCTCACACACATATCCCCCTCTCACATGCATACATTCAAACAACCAAACATACATATAATCTAATATCTGTAAGAATGTAATTGTGAAATACGTTTTTATTATATATTTTGATCACAGATGGCAATAATGTATTATTATAATCATCACTTTTATCACAATTGTTCCCTTATGTGAGAAATAGATTAGTGAAATATATTTTTATTGAAATATTGTTTAAAGCAATATATTTTTTAAATTTTATTTTATCATGAGCTCTTCTAGCTAATTCTTAGAATATGTTAATGGTACAAATAGACTTAGCATCACATTTTTAATATCATTTTTCTGGATAATAAATTGTTTGCTTATTATACTTCTTTTAAAAAAATATGTGTTTTAAACAAATGCCTTGATAGGTTAGCAATAGCAATAGCATTTAGACTTATATACCGTTTCATAGTGCTTTACAGCCCTCTCTAAGCGGTTCACAGAGTCAGCATATTGCCCCCAACAATCTGGGTCCTCATTTTACCCACCTCGGAAGGATGGAAGGCTGAGTCAACCTTGAGCCGGTGAGATTTGAACCGCCGAACTGCAGCTAGCAGTCAGCTGAAGTAGCCTGCAGTGCTGTACTCTAACCACTGCGCCACCTCGGCTCTTAGGTTGTGATATCATATGCAGCAGCTCTATTGTGCTTTATTGGAGTAAATGTATATAGTGCTCAAACAATGAAGAGAAAGCCACCAATACCACGTTCAATTTTAATTTTTTTAAAATTAAACTTTTACAAATGCAGAGCTTTAAAATGCATCTTGTATAGATACTCAAGGATTACTAGGTTCCTTTATGACTTTTAGTGGCTCTTAAAATGTATCACTTGTGACTTTCTTTTACTTATCCATAAGCACAATGAGTCTACCAGATACTTCTTATAGTTATCTTTTCACCAAGTACCAATATATATTTTAAAGCTTATTTATTGCTGTTTATTTCTATTTCTCTAATAAATATGGAGTAGGTGAATTGCTAATTGCTGATCTCTTATTTTATGGAGTAACTAAAATTAAAACAACACAGAAAGCATATATGTCAAACTAACTTCGTGCAACAAAAGTTAGTCTTGGGTTTATTTATTTTAAGGAATTTTTAATAAATCCCAATAAACTCTTTACAAAAAAAGTTAGAAGAACAACAGCATCACAATTAAAACAAAACCGTGACTGATACAACACAGTTTTAAGACTATTATGGCACCCTCATTTAGCTTGGACCAAAGATGTCATGAAATAGCACTGTTTTTAAGAAGTTACAAAAAGTCAGGAGGATAACTCTGGGGAAGAGAATTTTACAAAGTGGGGTGTACTACAAGTAGAAAGCCTCCCACTTTGTACCCTAAATACCTCACAAAAGCAAGGATACTCATAGCAGGCCCTCTCATAACCATCAAACCAGACAGGCAGATTTTATTTTAAGCAGCATTTTGAACTCGGCCGAGAAGCCTTCTGGTAACCAATGCAGTTACTGTACCAAAGGTGTTATTCTGCACTGGCAGGGTTGATCTGCCAGTACTCCAGCTGCTGCATTTTGTCACAGCTATAGCTTTGAGGTTGTCTCCAAAGAGCAAGTGGCATGTTGAGGCTGTCTCAGTGAACAGCGTGTAGTCCAAATGAGTGGTGATTATAGCGTGAATAGCTATTGCAAGGGAATCCTGGTGAAGTAGGATTACACTGGCACAACAAACTGCCAAGCTGAAAAGTCTAAAATGCTTCCCTATGTAGCCAATAGTTTAATTATTGGTTCAATGATTATCTTCTCTATAAATAAACATTTATTCAACTTGTAGGCATTTGTAGAGATTCAGTCCAAATCTGAATTTAGATTCAGAAATCTAAATTTCCCAATGACATGGAAATTATGCAAAATGACTCAAAAGATTAAAATAAAAAATAAAAGTAGAGTAAAAGCAAAGTAGAGTAGAGTTGGCAGTTTTCAAGAAGAGTTTGGACAATCATTTTGTAGGGTTTTTGGGGGGTCGTTAATTTAAAATGTGGCATGCATAGGAATATATTTTAGTCATTTCAGATAAAGCTGAATGTGCTTGGAAAATTTTAAGATGCAGAAGTGAGCCAGTGATATTGCTGAGGAGGGAAATAAGAAAGTAATATTATGCCATTGCAAAGCATATGCCTTCCTTTTTGGATTGAAACTTCCGATCTTGAGAGCATTTTTCCAACAAATAGTTTTTAAATGGATTTTTAAAATATTTCCAGTTTAACTGTATCCAAAAAGAAAATATATACCAAAATAGGGTGGATGATGGATGTGGAATAAAAAGTGGCAGAGGCTGCATTTTCAAAGCAAGTAGTCTTCAGAGAATGCTAATTTGACAAGAACTGAGTATGCAGTACTCAGATAATGCTAATAAATGATGACCAATTATTTAAAATAAATTTCATTCTCTTCAGTGGCTTCCCTCCCACCCAGGAAACTACAATATAGACTGTAGCCATAGTAATCAAAACCATTGAAACCAAAATTGAGATGTAAAATGCAACTTGGTTCTTTGCAAGGTATTTTTTAAAATTAATCACGCATGGAATGTTTCAAGTTTGATAAATGCATCCTCACCTTCTCATTCACTCCACTGACCTGACTAGCTACTTTGGTCTAGTGGTTAAAGCACTAGGCTAGAAACTAGGGGACTCCAAACTCAATTGCAGAAAATACGACTTCAGCAACAGAGTGGTTAATGCCTGGAATTCACTACCTGACTCTGTGGTTTCATCCCCAAATCCACAAAACTTTACCCTTAGACTGTCTACTGTTGACCTCACCCCATTCCTAAGAGGTCAGTAAGGGGCGTGCATAAGCGCACCAGCGTGCCTACCATCCCTGTCCAAATGTTCCCTTTTATTTGTACCCAACTTATGTATTCAAATAATGTTCTAAATATGTACTTGACAAAATAAATAAATAAAATAAAAATAAAAATAAATAAATAGTCACATGTTAGGCAAAAAAGCCAGCTGGGTGATTTTGGCTTGTCAGTTTCTCTCTTTCAGTCCAACCACTTTCCCAGATTGTTGTTGTGGGGAAAATAGGAGGAGAAAGAAGTATTAGGTATTTTTGTTGCCTTGAGTTATTTATAAAAATAATAAAAATGGGATATAAATAAATAAAATATTAAAATCAGAACTATTTAGTCATTTGTATTTATCCTTTCTGCAAAGATACCCGCTTGAAATCAAATTTGTAGTAGCAGATACATATTTTTATGACAGTATATATTATGAACAATTATTCATTGATGGAGAAAGAAATTTGGTACATTCTAGGAGATATATTCTCATAAAGTTTAGTGCTAGTATTGAAAACAGATTGAGCTGAATCCTGCTTAATGGAGCTTCATTTACAGAGAGATGAAAAATTGCCCATAAGAAAGGAAAAAGGAGAATTGCCCCTCAAAAGGAGGGTTTGAATCTTATTTTTATAAAGGGTTTCTGGGGAAAAGCAATACAAGACAAGATTGCCAATTACTTATTTATTTAAAACATTTAGTAATTTTAATATAGTCACTCAATTTTTATCAAACTCTGAACAGCTCCCAACTATTTAAAAAAAACCATCAGTATATCATTAATACTGACATATATATATAGCTTACATATGGATGAAAACAAAATACAGGGGTTTACAATCTAAAATAGAATACTGAATCTTTAATTTATGTAGGAAATATGCCATCAGTCTGTATGAGGGTAGGAGAAAGACTGGATGTCATGGTTCCGAGTAATGAACTCCGGGAAGTCAGGACTCTGAAGCTTGGCTCAGGTTCAAGAATCCCTTTATTGAGTACATCATATCAGTACTTAGAAGGATGAAGCTAGCTCTAAATTATTTCCGTGAATAGGGATAGTTAAAATAATAGGATTTCCCCATCCTCCTAGGTCTCTCAGGTCACATGGGCCAATCTGTCCAGTCGTAGGTTCCCGTCCGGCTCTGGCAGGTGTCCAATGACATGACCTTGGTTCACACGCCGGCTGGTAGATGTTATGACTAGCCAGCTGAGGCACCACATTCCTAAGTTCCCCCCTCCCCCCCTTGAATGGCAACCAAGAAATGAAGCAGAATTAAGCATAGTTCCAGTTGAAGTCATTTTGCAGGTTGACACTGGCATTGAAATAAGATTTTTTTTTACATATTCACTTTGTTATTTTTTTATTTATATTTATCCAATTGTGATTCAAAAATTCTAGTAATTTAGAATTTCAAATATGGGTACAACATAGCGCAAGTATGTTCCATGTAATCTTGGGTTATTTGTTTCTGTCTATACTTCTATTAATTAATCAGGGAAAACAAGTAAATATTTGGGTTGGGAGGATTTTAGGGGCAAGTAGAAGCTTATTCTGATCCTTCTGGTCAGACATCTGGGAGATACAGGTAATCCTTGATTTATGACATTACTAGCTGATACCCATGCATCACAAACTATGTGATGGGGCTTGATAAATTGACACTTAAAGCTTGAAAATTAATGAGTAGTTAAAAAAGGGACTGTATTATTTTGTTAGAGATGGTAAGCTAAGTTTCTGTTACAGATGAAGAAATTATTTGCATAGCATAGACTTTAAATTTGTCCCTCAGATGAATTGCTCAGGACCTCCCTGTAAACAACATTCCTGGTTTTGCTCTCTGGCTGGAGGATGACCAGGCTGTCAGGTGAACTGACTCTGGAGCATGCCACATAGAACTTGCCATGGGAGAAACACGCAGCTTCCCTTACTTGTGTTTTCCTAATCGCATCTGTAAATCTTTTCCTGCGTTTTTTGCCACTTTTCCTTTTAACTGGTGTTACAGTAGAAGGAACAGATTCGTCTGAACTGAGGAGGAAAATAAGGGGGGAAAGAAATCTGTCTCTGCCTACCAGCATCCTAGTGTGTGAGAGAGTTGAGGGGTGTTTGGAAACTCAAACAGTATTTGCTGTGTGAGCAAGAAGGAGATAGGAAGGAGTCTGTGTGTGGCTTAGCTCAACTGTTCTGTAGTAAAGCTGCTTGCTGCTGTGAAAGCAAAAGCGAAACTGAAACTCCTCTGCTTGTGTTTTGCATTTGGATCAGATTTCTTTTCAGGTGGGGAGGGGGGAGTAGAACTCCTTAGCATCAGAGCTTGTTAATAATAATATAAGAAATACTCATGCTCCGATGGTCATTTCGAAAAATCCTTTCTTAGTGAGCACCTAGAAGCCAAGAGGAACATACGTGGCAAATTTCAAGTTTGTAGGCTTTACGGTTCTGGAGATTTCGTGATTAATGCATGATGGTTTTCGCTTTTATATATATATAGATGACATCACCTGAGCCTGGAATTATGGTCATAAGTCATTGTGGTCATAAGTCTAGGCATCACATAACCACACCTGGTTTTTTGACATTTTTGGCAGTAACTATTAAAACACGGGTATCAAACTCGCAGCATCATGTTGCTGTCACATGACGTTTCACAATGTTTTTCCCTAATGGCCTGTGCGTGATGCATCCAGCCGCGGGTGGTCAGTTTGACACCCCTGTATTAAAGGAATCAATTTTCCCCAATGGAGTGTTTTTGCCAGAAACAGAAACTGGCAAAAAAATGCAAATAGCAATTATATAACTGTAGGACACTGTAAACAGTTGTAAAGGTGAGTTGGTTGCCAAGCACCCAAAATGCAATCATATGGGCATTGTGTGAGTGTGGCTGCTGCAACTTTGAAAACTGGTTGTAAGTAGCTTTTTGGGGGGTCTGTTGTAATTCAAATGATTGTTAAGCAACCTGTTGTAAATCAAAGACTATCTGTACTCATTACAAAACGTAATGAGAAGAAATAAAAGGGAATTATTTCTGTACACTATTATCTTGTTACTTTACATTTCTGGGAAGAATGGGGTTATCAGGATATGTTATCTTGGCTGCAAAAATCCAGACACCCATTAAATATCAATTAAGCTATATAGAAAAAAAACTAATTCTGATGAGCTCATTTAGATTTTGGCATCCCTAGGAAAGACCCATATGCAAAACCTTTCTACATATAAAAGTAGGATAATCCAGTGTGCAAAGTGCGAATCCAATGCACACTTAATGCTGGAATATAATCCTGTTGCACTTTACTCTAAAAGTTCTGTGTGGTGCAATAAAATCCTCCTCCACTCCCAACTTCTAATTTGGGTTATGGCATACAACTGTTTTTATTATCCCCTTTAATGTCTCTTTTGAATGGTTATCAATATACACATGGAGAAAAATCACATTTAAACACCATTCAAAAGTATCTGGAAGCTTCAGATGGTGCCGAATGCAATGGTGCAGGCAGTTATGTGAGTCCTAGAGCAGCACATGTTACACCTTTAGAGCCCTTCACAGCATGGGAATGTGCTGTTTGAGGTCCTTCCTATTGTTGGTTGCATCAGTGCATCTACTAGATCTGTCAGAGTTGGCACGTTGTGGGTACCATTGTCTAGGGATCTTCATTTGGTAGATTCCAGGAGAAGTGCATTCTCTGCTATGGCAACCACCTTATGGAACATTGTTCCCCCAGAAATTAGATTAGTTCCATCCCTTTTCATAAGCCATCCAGAGTTACCCTGTGGTAAGATGATCAATCAATCAATCAATCAATCAATCAATCAATCAATCTTTTGTAAAACCCTCAAAGTTTTGGCTAGATTGTCAGGATTGGGACTGCCAGGCAACAGGAAACTTGCCCAGATGGCTCCATTGTTGAGGTAGCCATTTTTATTCTCCCTCTCCTGTGGTTTGTATCTTTCACTTTTATCATACTTATCAATGGGGTTTTTTACATTGCACACCTTTGATTTTATTCATTGTTTTATTTGATAGTTGTTCACCATGCTGAGTTGCCTTCAGTGAGATGGACAGCTATATACATTTGATTAATCGATAAATTAAATAAGAGAGACAATAAAAAGCTAAAAAGGAAAAAAACAGAAGACAGTCTCTCCAACATCCAGATTCCATCTCTGCCATCAGAAGGATAAAACAAGACGTTGCCTTTGTGAAATCCTGTAGAAATCCTGTTGGTCAGTGTTCATAACTATTTGACAGATTCTTTCTTTGTTCTGTTCTTCCAAATTATCCAATCATGGAAATGATTAATATGTTTTGACTGTCACAGATCATCTTAATTTTTTCCCCAAAATAGGATGGTGGAAGCATTCAGTACAAGGAGACTTTGGGTTATGATAGCAGTTGGGCCTGGGATTGCCCTCACTAAACAACGTGGTTATAAAGTGTGATGTCTTGTGATTGTGTAACTTACCGACGACAAACCCAGGCAGTCCCAGTTGCTGTCATAACCCCAAGATGTAGGAGTTGTTAAGCAGAAGAGGCAGGTAAGGAATATGTGATGGGGAGTGCCATGAGAGGGTGAGCCAAGGGAGGAAGGAGAATTAGATATGTTTCCTGCCTTGAGTTATTTATAAAAATAATAAAGGCAGGATAATCTATTTAGCAAGGCCAGTAGCTTTGGACTGCATTAGTGATAGCAATAGCAATAGCAATAGCACTTAGACTTATATACCGCTTCACAGTGCTTTACAGCCCTCTCTAAGCGGTTCACAGAGTCAGCATATTGCCCCCAACAATCTGGGTCCTCATTTTACCCACCTCGGAAGGATGGAAGGCTGAGTCAACCTTGAGCCGGTGAGACTTGAACCGCCGAACTGCAGCTAGCAGTCAGTATCCTCAGGATATCCACTGACTCAGGGGTGGGTTCTAACTTACTTCGCTGCCGGTTCGCTTCCTCCCACGCGCATGCGCAGTAAAAAATATTTTCTAAAAAATATTTTTTTAAAAAGCCGAAAACAAGATGGCAATGCATGCGCAGTGCCAGAAACTTGGCTTCTGCGAATGCACAGAAGAAGAAAAAATAAAAAAATAAAAAATTCAAAAAAAAAGATGGCGGCGCCCACGGACCGGCACCGACCGAACCAGATCGGTGACATCATGATGACATCACCAGCGGGTCACTACTGGTTTGGGCGAACCGGTCCGAACTGGCAGCAACCCAACCCCCCACTGACTCCTCAGACTATCCACTGACAGAGGCTTTTAGTTCTGCTCTTTTTCTTAAAATTGTTTCTCCAGTGTCTTGCTTGTTCAAATGGAATGAGCAATTCATGCTAGTAAGATAGAACAGTTATAACTTCCATTGCTTTCTTGCTGGTTTGTTGGCCAACAGCAGAAAAAATGATGATGAGGAAAATGATGGTGACTCATGAAAGGAACAGAGTTCTTTGAAGGTGTATTTTGAAGGACCTTCTGAAATCTGGAGATGATATTGAGGAGGAGATGTGACACACTGTACATAGTAAATGTAGGATTGTATGAATAACATTACAAGTGAAACCATATGATATCTGTGAAAGTTTCAAATGTGATGGAATTAATTAGGAAGTGAAATGAAATAAAGTCCCATTTCTTTTCTATGTAGACATTGGTAAGATATAAATATTAAAGGGATATTAGGATCAAATATGATTAATTCTGACTGATCTGTCTTGTGATTTGTCAACTTTTGTTTCCTTTCCTAATTGTCCTCCTATGTTTTGATTACCAATTGATTAATTTATGCTTGCTAGTATTACATGAAACCAAATTCAGGCCAGTAAGCACAAACATAGTTTGCCAAGAGATTGACAGTAACTCTGTTATTATAATCTCAGGCAGAAAGTATATCCTCAAAGTAAGCTAGCTCTTACTGTAAATTCATATCACTTCTACTTAAATCAGTTTGATCTGTTGGATACTACATGTTTGCCAGTTTCTATTCTCTATTGTATGTCATGATCACACTAGTATTGTGTTATGTACATTTATGTTATCTCATTTTAAAATGACCTGTGGGGTTAAGAATTCTTGTTTGACTCTATGTGTGATTGTAATTCACACAACCATTTATATTGCACTCCTGTACACCATTTGACGTACCAGGCTAAACACAACTCACAAAGCACACATGACAAACCATTAACAATTTATTCCCATAACTGTGTATTCCATGTTCAATATTTATTGCCCATCTGGATTACAAAAAATCAAAGTTATTAAGAAACTGGCCATTTTTTTTCCAATAGTACAATTTTAAAATATGCAGTATATGATCACACTCAGTAAAATACATGGGTGATGTAATTATTCTTGTAGAAGGCTTAGCTTAAACCAATTTACCAAATTTAGAGCCAGAGAGTATTTTAAATTAGGGTTCCATTTTAACCTTAATGTTTAACAGCTCTGCTTCTCCTGTGTTTTTAATCTGTAGGTAGAGCCATTTAATAGATGAAGTACTGTATACAGTAGCACAAAGATGAATAATATAAAAAAGATCATCCAAGCAACTCTTGAACAAAACAAAACAAACAAAAAATCACAGGAGCAGAGAAACTAAGAAAACTAAACCAAATAGACAACTCTTATCTTTTCTAATGCAAGAACTTTTCTAATGAAAGATGTAAGGATAATAAATAGGATTTCTTGACTTTGAGTTTTCTACTTGGTTTTTCTTTAGTTCCTGAATAGTTTTTCTACCCTCTTAGAAAAGGATTTAAATCCAGAGGGTGAACCCTTCAGATAAACTTGAATCCCAGCAGCTTTCTCTCTCGCTCAGTTTAAAATTTTCTTCATGTAGAAAATTCAATCCTTGACTGATCTAAACAATTATGACAGATGAATCCAGATACAGCAGAGGCCCATTTACTGTAATTACCAAACTCTCCTTTCATTTGAGAAATGGCATGTTTTGTTTTTCTTCCATATTGTGTGGGATTCCCTTTTCCTTTTAATTGAAGAAACACTGCTTCCCTGTGCTTCGGGTCTCCCCTGCCCTGCTTCCTTTTGGATAATAGCAATGGATCACTTGCATGTGGTGTTTGATGCCTTGCATGATGCTAACATGCAAAGGCAAGTTCCAGTCTGCATGCTGCTTAATGAATGTTTTTCCCCTTTCTCTCCCTCCTTGTTATGTGCTTTCAGAAGACAACTATATGGAAGGTGGGTGATTTCTATCTTATTTTTTAAGCTCTGTTCTTTCCTTGCATATCCCTTCTCTTTAGTGTTTTGCCTCCAGGTTAGTGTTTATAATGATACATCTTATCATTAAAACGGTAAGTTGATTTTGTTCTTTCTTTATGAGAGTGTTGAAATCTTAAGATCATGGTTCTGGATATTTGTCTGCTACCCACCCTCACCCACCAACTGAAATTTCACTGCTAAAAATGCAAATGGTATCTAGGTTTAATTGGGGAAAGTAGAAGTCAAGTACTACATATTTGTGCTCTAAAAACTTATTAAATGGTTGATTTCATATACAAGTTGCTTTAATGCTTTGTAACATGATAACCAAATAAAGTCCAATTTTATATTTAAAAAATTCTAATCAACATATTATGTCTCAAACTATGACAACCATCAAGAAATATCCTGGATATGCATAAGAATTTATATGGTTCCCTAATTTTTCCCTTAAAGAATTGGTCATACTATACTATAAGTTGCTTTTGAAGTTGCATTGATTATTATTTTTTAAAAAAACCTACATTTTGATATGGCATTAACTTTGTCTTCATAATCAGTGCATCTAAAATTAGAAATCACTATATACTGTAGTAATTCAAAATATATGATAAGCCTTTCTTGTAAGCATAGAGTTCAATTTTAACTTTGACATTAAGGAACTGCTTCAAGAAAGAGGAAAGGGGAAACTTCCCTTCTACATTTCTAGAAACTTTCATGCATTTTTTAATGGAATCAAGCAGAGGAAAAACAACAATAAGAACAACAACAAAACTGTATTCACTGCATTCTCTGTGGTTGCACGATAACATTTTGGATTATTGCTTATATTACTGTGGTTAGGAGTATTTATACTACTATTGTATAGAGAAGATGTGATTTAATTTTATTACCTTACATGGTAGAGGCAGGACATGATCCGTATTCAAGATAATGGATCATATTCTCAAATTATTCACACCAGTTTCTAAGTTTTGGGCCATTCATTTGTGTATTTATCAGTTTATTCATGAAATGTCGTTTTTCTTATTCATTAGATGTATATTCCATTATTTTTCCATGAGTATAACATGGCATATGTAGCACTCTCATCTGTTTTTAAACAACATCCCTATGAACAGGTTATGCTGAGAGACTGACATTTTTAAAATCAGTCAGGACTAAGGATAGTCATGAACCTGAGTCTATCCTATCTCAGTTTTAACATTTGAAATATTGTGTTTACAATGACTTTAAGTTGGCATTGAATTTAATTTATTCCAATGTCACAAAAAGTAATAAATATGAACATTGCTTATTAATAAGCGGCATCTCTTTAACTATTGCCTCTTATACCACCTCTCACACATAATAAGGACTCCTGCGAATCTGATTGTGGTCCAAATTCCTTTAGAATGTGTACAGTTTATTTTATTGAAATGGCAGAAAGAGACAGACTTGCTTTAATAAATATTTTTAAGAACATCTTCCAAAGCAAATAACAAAAAAGTAGCACATAATTTTGCTAAGTTAGTATATTGGTAAGTATATTTTTTAGCTAGTAAAACATCTATAAGTATGTGTAGATTCTGTAACTTTATGGAAAAGTTACAGCAGATTAGTATTTTGTTTATCTGATGTTTACAGGGAATCTGATGAGCCATCTACCAAGGAGAAAACAGTATCCACCATCTGTTGTGGTCTAATTGTATTTTTGCCAATTGTGTAGCCTAGGCAGGAAGCAAAGGAGAGAAGGAACCCTTCTCTTGTGGACTACCAAACATGCCATATGGTTCATAAGTTATAGAAACAGAACCACTCTACTTCAGGAGAATGGCTTTAATTGTTATTGTAATATGTTCTAAAGAAAGATATGGCAGTTTAAACAAAACCATGCCAACTATTTAATGAAAGGAAATGCATTTGAAAATCCAATGAGGCAAACATGGAAACTCATGGAGAATCAGCTGTCTTTTCATTGCACTCTGTAGGGTCACTTCAGTAAAGAAGATTAAGGATTTTCTCCTTTAAGCAAAATTTTTTAACCTAATTATTCATAAGGAGGAAAACATAAGATACATGCTACTATTCTTATGCATTGCAGAATAGTGTCTGAAGAACATTTGTAGTTAAGATGAATTTGCAGAGCCAGATATTGATGTCTACATATTCTCACTTATTGTATCACTTACATCCATCCATAAGCTTGCTTACTATATGATCTCCTTCCATTTCCTTCTGCTACCTTGATCAACACGTCTATCATCTAATGAGAAAAAAGTAATCATCAAAGGAAAGATCAGCAGAACTTAAAACCTCCAAGCCACATCATCCTTGTGGTACAATAATTACAGGTAGTTCCTGACTTACAATCCCATTTTGGACCAGAATTTCCATTCCTAAGGAAGGCAGTTAAGTTAGCCGCAATTGATTTTATGACCTTTTTTGGCCATGATTGTTAAGTGAATCACTGCAGTTGCTATGGGAATTATGTGGTCATTAAGCAAATCCAGCTTCCCCCCATTGCTTTGATTTGCTTCTTCTGACTTTGCTTGTCACAAGCCAGCTGGGAAAGTAGCAAATGGCAATCACATGACCCTGGGATGCTGCAACTGTAGTAAAAACTTGCTGTTTGTCAAGTTTCTGACAAGGACTGGTTGTAAGTCACTTTTTTCAGTGCCATTGTAACTTCAAATCAGTGGTGGGTTGCTGCCGGTTCAGACCGGTTCTCCCGTACCGGTGGCGGAAATTTTCACCCGCTCGCTGAACTGGCAGCGATGGCCGGCTGTCCACGCCCCCGAACTGGTTCTCTGGTCGTCGCGGCCCTGCAAAGAACACTCTGCACAAAACGCGCACTTCCGTCGCGATGCGAACTGGTAGGGAAGGTAAGTGGAACCCATCCCTGCTTCAAATGGTTGTAGGCAATGACTACCTCACTTCCTGTTTAAACTGGGAGTGGAGAAAACACAATTAGCAAACAAGTCAATCTCTTTAAGTACAGGTAGTCCTCGACTTACAGCCACAGTTGAGCCCAACATTTCTATTGCTATGCAGAAGAAGTTGTTAAATGAATTTTGTCCCATTTTATCACCTTTCTTGCCAGAGTTGTTAAGTGAATCACTCCAGTTGTTAAGTGAATCTGGCTTCCCCAGATGTGCTATGGGTTTGGAGAGGAATCCTGTCATTGGATCCCACATCCTAGACCCTATAGAAATATCTGTGATTCCATCTGTGGTCTAACAGTGCTGGAGCAGAGGGCATGGCATGGGAAGAAATTGAGGGAAGGACTGATGCTGAATGAGTCAAAGCCTTCATGATAATTCAGCATGTCCAAGAGTCGGTTTAAAACTATGCAAACCCCAACCAATAAGGAAGAAAATAAACAAATAAATTATTCAAAACAGCAAAACGATGGTAAATTAAAATTCCTGACTTTTTCCCTGCCAGCCTGTTACCAGCAGAGCACTTAAAATATTAGAGGCTTTGACATTCAGGTTATCTGCGAGGT
Source organism: Thermophis baileyi (assembly GCA_003457575.1). NCBI lineage: Eukaryota > Metazoa > Chordata > Lepidosauria > Squamata > Dipsadidae > Thermophis > Thermophis baileyi. The sequence continues at coordinate 8,387,630 of QLTV01012198.1, read as the reverse complement.
CAGGCAGAAACACTCTCTTAATCAACCATCTGCATTGGTTGATTACAGAATTTACATCCTAATTAAGTGATTGTTTTCAAAACTGATTAAAAATCCATCTAGAGAAGAAAAATTAGGCTACATTTCACACATTTCAGTATGAACTGATATGAATGAGATCAATCAAAATTCTTTATACGTGGCTGTGTGTATAATTGCAGATATTCACACACAGCAAAAGTAACATCCAAGCAAAGTGTTCATGGCTAATAGAACAGTGCATAAACATTAAAAGCTGATGCATGTAAAAACTTATCAAGGTTAATATACCAAAATGATTCCGCTATGTGAGGCAATGAAGCCTATTTTAGCCTTTCCCCTAAAGATCATTCTTTTGTTTTAATCATAACTATACTTGCCTTTCTCTGATTACATTTATAACAACTATATATATATATTTTCAATATACTCATTAGAAATACCTTTCTCTCATCCTCATTTTTGGTAACATTCTCTTACATGCACTTTTTAAAAATTTGTCTTACTTCTTAATTTCTATCAGGCATCTTTTTCCTACTTCTCATTAGAACAGGGGTCTCCAACCTTGGCAACTTTAAGCCTGGCAGACTTCAACTCCAAAGCAAAGCTGGCTGGGGAATTCTGGGAGTTGAAGTCCTCCAGGTTTAAAGTTGCCAAGGTTGGAGACCTCTGCATTAGAATATCACCACATACTGCTGTGGTACTTGGTGTGAAGCAGAAGTCCCAGGCTAGAGAAGATCACTATTTTAAACAAACCTCTGCTGCCCAAGGTCAATACTTAGTTAATTTAGAAAACTGAGAGGAAGAATCTTAGAGCTTAAAACCTGGAGAATTTTAATTTCTTTGCTTTACAGTTGGCAGTCAATTGTTGTTTAAGGCTTCATTCTTGTCAGCAATACAGTTTCTAATCTAGGCAAATTATGTCTGGGAGTCTTCCATCTAGTCTAATCGAGAGGTGAATTAAGGGTTAAGTGTCTGGAGATCTGAGCCAGGTGTGAAGTCTGACACTTTATAACACAATTCTCTTTATTCATTTGCAAGCAGCATCTGTATCACCTTTTCTTTCATTCTCTTTCCATTCATTTTGTTTAAATTGGAAGAGAGGTTAATATTTTTCATAAAGGGCTTGTACCATTTCTTCCTGTAATTGTTCTACATTCACTTCAGTTTTTTCCACTTTTCTCTCTTTCTTTCTTCCATGATCATTTTTCTCAGTATCAGTGTTTATACTGGCAAATAATAATCCATTCCACAATCAGATCTTCTCATCCCTTTTGTATCCTTCACTGATTCTCTCAGTCTTTTATCATAAACAAGCAAATTAATCATGCTTTTACAGTGTAAGTATGAATAAAAAACATTTAAAACTGGTATTAGAAAAATATTCTATTTGTTCGTCTAATACAGGTAGTCCTCGACTTATAACAGTTGATTTAGTGACTATTCAAAGTGATAACAGCTCTGAAAAAAGTGACTTATGACTGTTTTTCACACTTACAACCGTTGCAGCATCTGTGTGGTCACATGATCAAAATCCAGATGCTTGGCAACTTATATATTTATGATGGTTAGTGTCCCAGGGTCATGTGATCCCCTTTTGCAACCTTCTGATAAGCTGAGTCAACAGAAAAACTAGATTCACTTAACAACCGTGTTACTAACTTAACAACTGCAGTGATTCACTTAACAAATGTAGCCAGAAAGGTCATAAAATGGGGCAAATTCACTTAAGAAATGTTTCACTTAGCAACAGAAATTTTGGGCTTAATTGTGGTTGTAAATTGAGGACTACCTGTAATCAACATTCTCATTTGTTCCTGGGTCTCTAAATGGCACTCTAATTTCACTCTTCTTGTTTCTAGCCCATTGCTTCATATCATGTATCCTTATTGCATTCATTCAAAATGTTTCAAAATTTTTCAACAAATCACTACAAGTTCTTTCATCCTTCACTGAGTCATAACATGCAACATCCATGCATCCATGCACATATACAAAAAACCCTTACCTTCTGCCATATATTTGAGTATTTACATTCATAATTAAGTCTATATTTTATTTATTTTATTTATATGCATTCATCAAAAACACTCTATGTGATCAAATCACTTTGAATTATATCTCCATTTTTCTTAGTTTCAGAGGCAATTTTTTCTTTTGTTTTTTCTTTCTGTTTGTTTAGTTAATTCATTTTCTTTATCATGTACTTTTTTATACCAAATTACAACCTGCATGATCATTGACATAGGACTCCTGAATATTTTACTCCACTGGTCACTGATTATGGCTTTGATCAACCAAGACTATATGCAACAATCCCTACTAAGAGTTTCATTGCACACAGTAAGAAGTATTCATATGTCAATGCTTCATACATACTTAGCTATTTTATTTTAGATCACTACATTTTAAAACAAAAAAAAAAGAGTTAAATGTTGCACATTAAAAAAAAATCAGTTTAACATTATTATGGTCACAGACCAATGTGCAGATTTATATAGTTAACAGATAACACAGGCAATATAAAATTCAGATACAAGAAACTAATACCGGTATCATTTTTAAAAACCATATGAATTGTTATGCTATCTAGCTGAATGAGAATAATATTGTGAGAGTAAAATGTGAGAATAAATTCTATTATTATTAATTCCATTTATGACAGGAAACCTAGTATATTCATTCATTCATTCATTCATTCATTCATTATTTATTTATTTATTTATTTTGTATAACCATCCATCTCAATTCAGTAATTCTGGGTGGTGAATAATCATAAAACCAATTAAATAATCCATCGGTATCAGCATAAACAGAGCCCTTCACATACTTGAAGGACACCACCAGGTCTTCAGAGTCTTCCAAAAGATCAGCAGGGCTGAGGCCATCTTAATCTCTGGAGGGAGTGTATTTAAGAGGGCAGGCACTATGCAGAAAAGCATAACTTTTGGTCCCTGTCAACTGACATTCCTTGGTCAGTGCATGCCCAAGGTGCATACCCATCCTGCTAGACAGGATTGGATGAATAAAAACAAATAGAAGAAGTCCTTCATGTAACTCAATCCTATGCCATAAAGGACTTGGGTACCAGTATCTAGAATTCCATCTGAAAACACACTAGCAACCAATGCAACCCCTGAAGGAAAGATGATACATGTGCTGAATAGCTGACACCATTTGCAACCCATGCAACTGCCTTCTGTACCAGCTGAAACTTTCAAATGCTCATCAAGGGCAGTACATATAAAGTGCATTGTAGTAATCCAAATGGGAAGTCATGAGCCCTCTAATCCAGGAATCAAAGCAACTGGCACCAAGCTCAAAGGCACTTTTAGCGACAGCAACCATCTGCTGTTCCAGCAGGAGTCATGAGCCCAAGAAGATGCCCAGATTGTGCATCAGGTCCATTTGAGACAGTGCCACCCCATCCAGGACCAGAGAAGGAAAAACTTTGGTACCAGAAAGCCCAAGAACCTACAGCCACTCCATCTTGCTTGGTTTGAGCCAAAGCCCATTGTGCCCATCCAGTCTCCTACAGCCTCCAGGCACTGAGACAGGACTCCATGGCATCACTCAGGCAGCCCGGGGGGGGGGAGAGATGTAAGCTGGGTATTATCAGCATATTAATGATACTTCATCCCAAACCATCAGATCACCTCACCCAATGGCCACGTGTAGATGTGAGATAAGGGGGAAGAGACAATAAAACCCTGTGGCACCCCACAAAGCAGAGGTCATGTGCTGTACCTCTTCATACTTATCATCATCAACTGAAACAAACCCCAGAGGGAGGAGAATCAGCACAACACTGTGCCATCCATTCCCAATTCCTGAAGCCAGTCCAGAAGGACACTATGATTGAAGGCCGCTGAGAGGTCAAGAAGAGAAAAGATGGATGCACTATCTCTATCAAGCTCCTGCCAGAGATCATTCAGGAGCACAATCAACACTGTCTCAGTCCTAATTCCCAGCCTCAAAGTGGTCCAGATAATCCATGACATCCAAGCCCTTTGAATTTGCCATGAGACCACTTTCTCTACAACATTCCTTGGAAAGGAATAACTGTATATTTCTTATATTATACGATTTTGATAATTGTATATATTACAATTTCTAATGCTAGAAAGAACTTTAAATCTGCATGGGAAAGAAAATGGAGAAGGGGTGCATTTATGCAATAAATCCCATTGAGTTCTGTGGAATATAATCCAGGGAAGATACATTCTGTAGATACGTTTTGGATTTAACTTTAGGACTGCTTTTATAACTTATTTGAGAATAACTTCTGCTGCTTATAGTGGGATTTACTTGGAATAGATTCCTTTACAATAAAAACAGTTACTCCAATTATTGAGGTGATTATGGAGGTGCAGGTTTGATATTTGTAACAGAACCCAGCTTGTGGTGCAAATTTACTATATTGTTTAAAATTTTATTTCTTTCGTTAACTGATAATATGAAATTTACAATATGAACTCTGCTTATGAAAACATTCCTAATTTAGGAGATCATATTACCTTTTTATTGCTTATATGCTCAATTTTCTATGTGACGTAGAAACCTTAGTAAAGTTTAGGAATCTTACCTTCCAGTGAAAACCAGCATATTCTTTTTCAAACCTTATTTGTGTGAAGAAATGTGTAACAATGAAATGCATGAGACTGTATTTTATGACACTTCTGTCCTCTTCCCAAAGGAATAGAATATTATTTTATGATTTTGTTTTTAAATGATTTATATTGAGGTGTTTCTTTTGTCTAAAGTTAATTTCTATTAATGTTTGTAAAATTGAACATGATGCATATTTCTTTTAAGAGGATGGAAAATACAGTTCCCAATTCCCCATTTGTTTCTTTAAGAAAATATAGCTTTAAAATGTTTTAGATAATTTGGTTGGTAAGGAATTGTATAACCTACAGTTCTTTATAATTTTGAAAAACAATAGTTAAGAAACAGACCTTAATTTTGGTGAACCAAAAGTGCAATTCATTTTCAGCTGATCAAAGCTACTGATAACAAGGACTTCCCCTTCCACTTTATACTATACTGTTTTTCCATTCACTGGATGATGATGATGATGATGATGATGATGATGATGATGATATTCAGAAATGTATTTATTTTAGGTTGAATGTTTCACACAAACAAGGAGATGTCCCTTGCATTTTCATTTCAATGTGATAAAGTAATTATTTTATTTAATTATTTGAAACGCTCATTTTCAATGAGAGGAAAAAGATCAGACCCAGCCCATTCTTCAGGTTGACACTACTCCAGGTTTGGAAAAGAAAAATAAATAAATAAAAAGAAACTATTTTATAACTGCAGGATGAAGCATCCATCTAACAAAAAAAAAGTGATCCAAGTATTTATGAGATTTATGAACAAATATTCTAGGAATTGGTTGAAGTTGAAATCATTTTCTTACTATTTTTGTCATTAAAACCCATTTTAATACTTAAAGAAAATAAAAGGTAATTCAGAATTATTGTGTTCAAATAGTAGTGCAATTGTCCCAGTCCCACCTCCAAAAGAATTCCAACTGGTGGTTGAAACATGCTCCTTTAACTTTGCAATATTATGCAAATACCTCACAGGAGACAGACACCTGTTATCAAAGAAATTTAAAAAGTCACTGTGACACTACCACCTTCCCTTGAACCCTTGTTCATTGCTGACTGTGCTCTTGTTTCCCTTTAAGGTCTGGCGCACTTGATGATGGGCGACCAAGGTATGGGTTCTGCTCCTTTTCCACTCTGCTTCGATCATTTTATTTTATTTTATAAAAATTCTTTGTTTCTTTTTTGTGTAGCTGCTTCAAAGTCCATCATAACCAATGATGGCCAAATGCTTGTGAGCTGTCTCAGGCTGTAATAAATAATCACACAGTCCTAGTTACATCTTTCGGGTTTTTTTTCCTTCTTTTGCACTGTGTGTCTATAAATAGATATCTTATGTTGCTGTTATTTTTTTTTACTATTTGCTCCTGAACCCTTTTGTTCTATTTTTTATTGTTTCCGTCATCCCACTAACAATAAAATAATTGTTAAAAAGGGTGCCATTTCTAAAAATCATATTGAGAAATTGCTATGAGTTTAAATTAATGTTGATTATAAAACCTGAAATGCACTCTTCAGATAGATATGAAAGAAGACACTTGACTTATCCCCCCCCCCAAAAAAAGAAATCTGCTTTGCATTAATGCATGGTTGTTTGGAAAATGCAGAAACCATTTGTTTTTGGCTTCTGGAATGTTAAGAAGACTTTTTTGCAGCATAATGGAATTAGTGATGTGACCTCATCACCTTGTGAAAATTCTTGCCCACCCAATTCAGTGTTCATGTTACTTTTGTGTCATGCCTTTGAAAAATGAAGCATGGGTTACTTCTGTATTTTCGTGCATGTACATGAAAGTTGGAAAGCAGTAATTCTTAAAATGTGACACCAACTGCATCTCCATTTGTCTTCAATCATTTGCCTCAAGCTTTGTCTCTTTTCATGTTTTGGACTGTGATGGCATTTACATTTACACACACAACTCTTACTGTTGTTTCTCTTTTGTTTTCTCTTCCGTCTGGCAATACTTTCTTCATGGAACCATTTCATCAAATCCATAGGTAAAAGTAAAGGTATTACATGACTTTCTTCTTTCCTTCCTTCTACCTCCCTTCCTATTCTTTTAAAAACCATCTATATACTGTAAAGTATGTCTGAGTGATGCAAGTACTGTATGTATTTAGTGTTGGTACATTGTGTTGGTGGGAGGTAGGTATGCTTTTTTATTTTACAAGAAAAGCTTAGTTGGTAAGGGTCAGGGGAAAAAACAGACTCAAGACTTAAGAATGTTTGTTGTGTCTTGAATTCGAATAACAGGGCTGTGACACTATGATCTAATGTTATCTTGACAGTGTAAAAAGCATATAGGTGACATAGTTTATTAGCCAAGTTTTTCAGTTCAAAAATTATGCATGGATCAAAGATAGGACAGAGATTGGCAGAAAGGTAGGTGAGAATTAATTGGTAATAGCTAAAAACTTTAGTGAGTGCACAATATATGGTATTAGAAAGGCGATGCCAAACACCAATATTTGTTTGGAGAAAATATAAGGAGGAAAGGATGGGGATGGGTTGATAGAGGCTTTTCCAGGATTAAGACAGAAGCTTGGAAGAACAATCGGAGGCAGGCCCTGGAGAAGCTGAATTCAACTAACCATCTGAGGTATGAATTCTGTTTTCATTGCCCTCCAAATGCAAAGCATATCTGTCAGTCTTTAAGCATGAAGCCACCAGATAGCTGAGTCGAGAAATTTGGCCCAGGTCCACTGCAATGACATGTAAGTCTGAGTACCATAAGAGCAGAGCTTTTGTCTACTATAGAAGGTTGGCTACAGTTTTGTCTCTAAGACTTTTGTGCATAGGTTTTTAACTTTATGTGTATAGCTCAAAGCATGACTACAACAAGAGAGGCAGGAGACCCAGAAGATTAAAAGAAAGTAGGTTGTGTAAGATTTTTTGGGGAAGAGACCTTATTTGTCCTCTTAAATTTGTTATTTAAATCTCTATGTGAGAACAAGTAAAAACAGGTAACTCTTGCCGCGTCCTTTGGTAAGTTTGAAACTTAATTAGCGTATCAGTATATAGTAATTAAAAATGAAGTGCAAACCATCCAAAGCATTTTAGTGTCACTGACTTTAAGTGGAAAATGAAATACCCAATTTTCTTTTGTTGATACCAGTGGAACTCAAAAGGATTTCCATTTGAAAGAATGTCAAAATATTTAAGTATATATAGTATGTGTGTATGCTTGTGTATTTCTGGAAATAAATTGTTTTGGCAATGTAATTGTATTGTTTGGTTAACATATGAACCACGGAATTTTCAGCCACTCTCCATTTCACATTCTATTTTACTGAATGTATTATAAACCACCCAAATTGCTACAATAACTGGTGCCGCTTGCCTAGATTTTGCCCCTGAAGCCAGTTGCTTTAGTGTACCTGGCAGATAATATCAGGAATGACATCACTGAAGTGTAATAATACAATAAAAATATGATAAAGAAAAAAATGAGATTTTTTGTCCATTCTTAACATCTAAATCCTCCCTTTGCCTAATAATAGGCTCAGCTATACATGCACCTACAGAAAATGTTGTATTCTGAGAGTAGGTTTGCTGATGTT
>QLTV01012198.1:8366325-8379352 GCA_003457575.1 Thermophis baileyi | reverse complement strand
TAGAATAGAATAGAATAGAATAGAATAGAATAGAATAGAATAGAATAGAATAGAATAGAATAGAATAGAATAGAATAGAATAGAATAGAATAGAATTTTTTATTGGCCAAGTGTGATTGGACACACAAGGAATTTGTCTTGGTGCATATGCTCTCAGTGTACATAAAAGAAAAGATAAGTTCGTCAAGTTAAAATGTTGTATGTTAAAATGTTAAAATCTTGCAATATAGTGTATGTGGTACTATGTCTAAAAATGCCCTAAAAGCTACAATTCAATGAGTTGTTCAAATAAGAAGCAAGAGGAGGAAAACAATTACATCAATCTATTTTTTTTATTCCCTTAGAAATAGCTTTTCTATCAGGATGTATTGTTTCATTTTGAATGCCTACTGATTGTGGGTTTTGAAACAAACAAGGAACGTGGCACCAGAATTATACATTATTATTGATATAAATGGGAAGGATTCAAAAAAATATTATTACAAATTATTCTTTATGAGATATAAATGTGAATAAAGGAGAAGTTCCTCTAACACCATCATACTATCACACGTAGGCCTTGATTTATTCAGATCCAAAAAGAAATAACCATTTGAGGAAAAAAACACTACCCTATATTATTTATCTGTTCAAAGTGCTTCATATAATCAGGAGTTTTCTGTGATGGGAAAGTCCCTATGATAATGGAATGCATATATAGTTCAGCAAGTTGGTGGGTGAAATAGTGACAGCAACAATGTCGTGGCCCAGTGGGAAAAAACACATTCTCTTCTAATAAAACATACCTCTTAAGGATAAATGATTTGTGGATATATGGTGAACCTGCTATTATGAACAATGAAATATATATACCTAACATTGTTGGATTTGTTTTCTTATTTTATATATTGACCATATCATATAAAAGCCTCATATTAGCAGTCATGGCAAAAATCAGCTATCTACAACATTTAAACACACAGTAGCATCATCAGAACTAATATATTTTTACCATTTGTCTAAAACCTGCAATTTATTTATTTCTTGCCAATATTTATTATATTTGTCCCTCCTTCTGACATGGAACTTGAGTTGATATGCATGATTTAAAAAACAAAAACAAATCACAACACCATTATGGAATAAAGATTATGAATCCTCATGCAATAAGTTTGATAGCAAATAGGGATTTAATCAACAATCCCATTTTCACACAACAATCCTTTATAATCTAAGCCAGTTAAGGTTCTTAACCCAGGTCCATATACGGTACCCTTTGTAGGTACATAGGTAGATTTCAGGGAGGGTCAGTTAACTTGGATGGGGGGGAAACTAAAATCTTATTTTCACAATCCTTTAATTTAAATTTACCTTTTCATTCATTAATTTATGTAGATAACAATGTAATTTATGATGTCTAGCCCCTGAAATGTTTAACTTCAGTAAATTTCATTATTATTATACTTAAAAAATGTCTCAGTATTGATTTAATGGATTAATAAAGTTACATATTTGTTATTTTTCAATATTTTGATGTCTGTATTTAATCATAATTAGTTTCCTATGCAGTCTATATCTGTGCATTCTTATGCAAGGTATTCATTGCAAAGTTCACTGAAACAATAGACTCTCAAAGGAACTCATGGCAAAAAAGCCTTAAAGCCTTGACTGTAAGTGACCCCTGAACATTTTTGTTTTGTTTTTGTGGCCCTCAAATTCCGAACCACAATTCCTGAAAACCAAAAGAATGATTTCTTGCCATTCAGAGCAGTGGTGGGTTTCTCTTACCTTCCCTACCGGTTCGGAAGTGCGCGCATCACATCTGGGTACTGACCCTCTGCACATGTGCAGAAGCCTTTGCGTATGTGCAGAGGGTTCTTTGCCAGCCGCTTTCAAGCGGGGAACCGGTTTGGGGGCATGGCAAGCCGGCCATCACTACCAGTTCGGCGAACGGGGCCAAATTTCCGCCACCGGCTCGCACGAACCTGTCTGAACCGGTAGCAACCCACCACTGATTCAGAGGCACAAACTCCCTCTACATTAAAAAAAAAACAGTTTTGGGTCCACCATATCCATAAATTCACAGCTTCTTGCTTTTTATGCTACTGCAATTTTATTCCAATACCATTATTAAAATCCCTAGGTTTTCTTCTGGTAAGCTTTTCTTCTTGTTTCATATTCTCCTCTTTCATTACCAACCTCCTTGCTTCTTCTGCTTCTTCATTTCTATCTTCCATGGGTTCCTCTATCTTTCTCTCACACAGATACACACTCCATATGCTCACACACAAAAACATTCTGCCAAAGCATTGCACTGAAGGTTCACAAGGAAAATAATTTCTTTATGAATGAGAAATTCCAGTGGAACCTTTCTATATTTTATTTATGTATTTATCCCACTTTTATTACTTTTATAAATAACTCAGGACAGCAAACATACCTAATACTGCTTCCTCCCATTTTTCTCACAACCAAAACCCGGTGAGGTGAGGTGAACTGGGCTGAGAGAGATCGACTGGCCGGAGGGCGCCCAGCTGGCTATCATGGTTAAAGCAGGACTAAAACTCATGGTCTCTTGGTTTCTGTCCTATTTTCTTAATTACTAGACCTAACTGGCTTTTTTATTTTTATTGTCCCCTTATTTTTGTCCCCTTTCCATCTTTTACACTGTTTTTTAAAGGAACAAACAGCCAAAGAAATTAGTTTTATTTTCATGCCCCATAATTAAATCAATTAAATTAAATAACAATTAAATCGATTAAATCAAATTAAATCAAAAGAAAGTTCAAAGTCTCTATTTCTGAGTTTGCTTTGTTTTTCCTTATTTACATGGTCATATAACTGATATCACCAGCTGTGGGAGGTCCACTTTTTTGGAATACGTTTTGCTTGAAAAATCTAAATGGCATCAAAATTTATAATGGCTGTTAAACAAGCTCAGTATTGAATGCCAAGTAGTAAAAAAGCAAATCTGTCCCAAATGTACATTGAGGACATTTTGCAGTGCTCTAAGTAAATGATCCATATGTATTGTTACATCACCAAAAGAGATCTAGCTATAGAAAAGAAAACATTCACAGATAGTACTCTAGTATCTTTAAGCAACCCCTCTTAACATTCTTGTCACAAGCTTCTTTCTGGCTCCCTCCTCTTTCTTTGATCTATTACTGTATAATAGTAAGCCAACCTGATCTTCCCCCCCCAATAGATAATAGTATAAAGACTTTGCCAGTTTGGTGATCTGGGAGGTGTCTGAAGTTCCATTCCATTAATACCACTTGAACCGTTCAATGTCTAAAGTTTCATATCTCTCAACCTAACACATCAGAATCAACAGGGTTCTGTTATTACAGGTAGTCCTCAACTTACAATCACTTATTGAGCTTAACAAATTTCTGTTGTTAAGTGAGTTTTGTCCCATTATATGACCTTTCTTGTCACAGTTGTTAAGTGAATCACTGCAGTTATTAAGTTAGTACAAAAGAATCACACATGGTATTTAATAATCCTATAAATTATGACTTACTGATCTTCAAATTGTGATTATTATATATATTATCACATGATAATAGAATTGCTATCCTTACAAATGATACATGTTTATTAAAATTTGATGTAAAGTTTAAGATAATGGCAAATCTTATTCCATTGTGTTAATACTAGAAATGTAATTGTGGAAATGTCTGTAGAGATTCTCAGTCATCCAGGTCATGGTTGTACCAAAAGTTCTTTTTCTGGAGGCAACTGGACTTTCTTGTTTTTTCTTTGAAAATGTTTTGCTTCTCATCCAAGAAGCTTCTTCAGCTCTGACAGGATAGTGGGGAATGGAATATAAATCCTTCCATTCCCCACTATCCTGTAAGAGCTGAAGAAGCTTCTTGGATAAGAAGCGAAACGTCTTCAAAGAAGAAACAAGAAAGTCCAGTTACCTCCAGAAAAAGCACCTTTGGGATAATTGTGGAAGTGTAATTTGATGTCATTTGCACTTTACCTGAAATATTTGTCTCTATGTCAGACACAGGGACTTAAACATCCTAGTCCAGTAAGGAAAGTAGACTAGTAATTCTGATCTAAATCCATGGATTAGGACTTCTCCATCTCCAGGTAGGTTGTGGGATAAATGAAAGATGGAGAGAGAGAGGAAGAGAATGCACAATTGCAAAGTGGCAAATACTTACTGTTCATGAGATACATAGAGTTTATAATTTCATGAGGTGATTTGTGTAGTACCTATTTCTTTTCACATAAAATAATGAGAATCTGCTACTGTCAACAGTTGATTTCCCACTGTGTTAGAAATCCCTTTAAAATAAGTGAAGCGAAGTGTTCCCATAAATATCACAGTTTTGTATAACAATGAAACAAGAAACTGTAGTTTACATAAGAATAGGAAAATTATTCATGTGTTATTGATAAATTTCATTCTAGAAATGAAATCCCCTGCTATTGCATTTCTACAATACATTCAAAACTAATTCAGAATCACTGTTCAAGGTAGAATGGTTGGAAAAAAAATGACATGGATGAGACAGTTGGGTAAGGAGGAACACCAAACCTCTAAAAAAAAAAAAATCTAAACTAATTTTGTAAACCTATTATTTCAAAGTGTGTATACAATCTGCTATGATGATTTCTCAGAAGTAAACATAATTGGCTTCAGAGGTAAGTTTGTTTCTATTGTGAAACTGAGAATATATTGTGCCCTTTTTCAAAGCAACAGCAATAAAGCAGTAATTACCAATTCACTAAGCTACTTTTTTTTCTCAAAGTGCCAAAGTTTTACTTTATTGCAATGATACAGAATAGGTATGTTTTGTATAAGAATAATATGTTCTTTTTCCTGTTGCTTTTCTTAAACTAACCAACCAACCAACCAATCCCAAGAAAACTTTTGGAAGTCATTCAGTTAGGCTAACTCATGTGGCTTTGTTTCTCAGAATTACCAAGACCAAGGCCACAAATCACTTTACCTGTGTGTCGTCCTTTCAGGTGTTCTCTTAAAATAAGACTTATTACATTTATTTATTTTCCAAATATGAGAAATGGAGAAGAACAAGGTGGTATCTTCAATTGCACTTATTTTTTGCTGGTGAAAAATAGTTTGTAGACTTTCAAGTGCTCAGAATGCGATCTGTTGATCCAAGTAAATATTTCAGCTTTGCAGTTTTTGTGGTATTTCAGAATAAACAAAATTATTTATATTGTTCCATTTGATTTCAACTTTTCTCCATGGGATTTAGGAGAATGAGCAAGATTTCAACATCCCAACTACCATCCAAACATATTGCTCCCGCCACATATCCCTTACAGTTATGCAACTGAAGGGTTGTGCATCTGGAGGCATCCAAGTTGAAGGAAGCTGACTTAGAACACTATTGGCCAGTTCAAGTTTCTCTAGGTGCCAATTTACAGTCCTAATTCAACCCCCTAATTATTAAATCACAGATTCTATCTTATTATTAGCATTATGTTTTGACCTTTTAAATTGCAAGATTGCATCAGTTATATAAAATATTTTTGTTCTAAAACGACACACAAGTTAGCTGCTTTATATTACATGTTTCATATTTGTTACATTTGTTTCTGAATATAAATCCTTTTAGAATGCTGATTCTCAAGTAATGGCTGCTTGAAAGATTGTGCATCTTTTACTAAAGGCACTTCTCCATTCTTTTAAGATCAGCTGTTGGATTCCTCTTAAAGTAAATCCTCGTAAATTTCAGTTGGTGCTAGTGCAGTGATGGGAAACCTTTTTTGGCTCGGGTGCCAAAAGGGTGCGCGCACGATAGCGTGCGTGCTTGTGCCCACACCCATAATGCAATGCCCTCCCCTGCGCATGCGCACAACCCCCACTGCCCCCCGTGCATGAGCACAGGCCTCACTGAAGCCTCCGGACTTCCTGTAGGCCTGTTGGGCTGTTTTTCGCTCTCCCTGGGGTTCAGGAAAGCCTCCTGAAGCCTGGGGACGGCGAAAAATGGCCCAACGGGCCAATCGGAAGTTTGGAAACGAAATGGAAGTGGAGCTGCCCTACTACTTACCTTCAGATAGTTGCAACCAGCTCTGTTATCAGCTGCAGAGGCCTTTCCTAAAGGCCTTTCCTGAAGGCCTCTCTAGTCAATAACAGAGCTCTGGACCGATCTGGAGCTCTGTTATTGGCTGCAGAGGCCTTCAGGAAAGCCTTGCTGCAGAAGAAATGGGCCGAGGTGTGCGAGGCCTGGCTGCAACTGTCCAAAGCCAAAGAAGTTTCTGAAAACCTCTGACAGTGAAAAGGAGGCTGGGAGTGAGCACACAAGTGAACTTCCAGTTGGCCCGTTGGGCTGTTTTCACCATCCCCAGGCTTCAGGAGGCTTTCCTGAAGCCTGGTGAGAGCAAAAACAGCCGAAAAGAAGGCCGAAAATCAGCTGGCGATCGCGCGCATGCGTGCTGGAGCTGACATAGGGCAACACCTCGCGTGCCCTCAGATATGGCTCCATGTGCCACCTGTGGCATGTGTGCCATAGGTTCGCCATCACTGTGCTAGTGCAATAGAGGATTTCTGGTACCTCAGAAGATCTATCTCTATCTATGAATGTTGTTTTCGGCTCTATCTATGAGTGTCCAGCCGGTCATCGCTGCCGGTTCAGCGAGCGGGGGGAAATTCCCGCTACAGGTTCTATAGAGCCGGTCCGAACCGGCAGGAACTCACCTCTGCTATATAGTCAATATTCCATCAGATGGTTCTTTTTCTCTTATATGTAGATTGGTGCACAGGAGTCTGTGGCAGGTATCAGATCTATAGTTGCGGATATCAGAGAAAGCAAGGGACTAGTAAGGGGGGAAAGGATTTTCCCTCATTATTTTGTATTTTGCAAAGCTATGCACATCATAAGCTAATATTCCCACTGGTCTTATCTTCAGTTTTGAAACACATGTTTCTCACGTCTTTCTGGAGAAACAGGAAATAGTAGTCTATCAGCCATTATTTCTGTCTTTCTTTTTTCTTGCTCTTCTAAGCTTTTTGTAATATTGCCCCACACTTTAGTTCTTGAATATTGACCTCCAGAAATTTCTTGCGTCCTATACTTCTACTAGCCAAACTATGAGCGATGTTAAATTCAACCTTCTATTTAACTTGCATGTTTTTTACAGCGTAGGTAGCAACCAGTGGGGGAAAAGCTGATAATGTTGATGTTCCAAAAAAAAGAGAGAATTAGCTCCAACATTTCTTCAGTTTCAAACGGCTCTGCAAAAAAATGACATTGGAAATGTCAGAAGGTTAGGCCACATGTTTCACTTCCAATGTATGCAACAGAACCACAAAATGTTGCTTATTCTTAATACATGGCACTCTCAAAAACTGTCATTTTGAATTAGATAAAAGCAAGGATTTTTTTCTATGAATCCTTTCCTCCCATACTGTGTTTATGCCCATCCAGTGTATCAAAACTATGTTCTGTACATTTCAAACTTTTTTTCCCATCTTTATTTTTAGATACTACTTTGAAAAGCAGAAGGCATTATAGGGGTTTGTTGTAAGTGTAGGAACTGTCCAGGGGTGGGTTCTAACTTACCTTGCTGCTGGTTCACTTCCTCCTTTGTCGCGTGGCCGTGCCTCATGGGCGGGCACGCGCAAAGCGCACGCGTGCATGTGCAGTCAAAAATATAAAAAAAATTCTAAAAAAAATAAAGAAACACTGAAAACAAGATGGCGACGCATGCACAGTGCCGGAAATTCGGCTTCTGCACATGCGCAGAAGAAAAAAAAATAAAATTTTTTTCCCAAATAAAATAAAATAAAATAAAATTCAAAAAAAAAGATGGTGGCGCCCACCATCGTTACGTCACCAGCGGGTTGCTACCAGTTCGGGAGAACCGGTCCAAACTGGGAGGAACCCACCTCTGGAACTGTCCCAACAATGAAAAGATTCCTTAATTGCAGTAGCAAACAATTAATTTGGAAAACTCCTCAAATTTCCTGTTTTAGTATCCTGTTTGAGCTCCTTATAAACCAGTTTCCCCTTTCCCTAAATCTCCTATAACATAGTATATATACTTCTCCATTTTATTATCCAAGTGTCAACCCTGTTAGGACTAAGGAGTGAATTATATAAATTTTCCTGTTAAGTAAGTGTTGTTCAGTTATTTTT
Source organism: Thermophis baileyi (assembly GCA_003457575.1). Lineage (NCBI taxonomy): Eukaryota > Metazoa > Chordata > Lepidosauria > Squamata > Dipsadidae > Thermophis > Thermophis baileyi. The sequence continues at coordinate 8,371,247 of QLTV01012198.1, read as the reverse complement.
ATATATTAAAGATGTCTAAATTCCCTGTATAAAATGTATAGATATAAAAATTATATCTAAAAAGTTATTTATACAAATTTATACCATATTTAAACCTTCATCATCACTTCAGTCTTTTTTACATAAAGGGAAAAGAAGAATCTTGCTGAATCAGACTTGCTCATTCAGAATTTTCTTCTATACAGTTGCTGACCAGATACATCCAGTAAACTCACAAACTTGGGCAGGAGAGTGATAATCCTCTTCTGTTGTTCCTGAGCATCTGGCATTTAAGATGAGCTACCTCATCTTAGTTATTTTTTTAATTGCATTTTTTCTTTGACCCATTTAAACTTCCTGCTTGCCTGGCTAATTTACTTTCCCTTTCTACCTCCTTCAGCTTTAACTCCATCTCCAGCTTGCTTTTCTTTCCTTCCTAGCCATCTGGAGTGCCTGTTTTGCTGTAGCTTTAACCCAATCATTGCCACTTTAAATACAATAAAATAATTTTGGATAGCTTGACCATGGCAACTCACCAAAACTGCCTTTCTGGATTCAACACAGAAGTTGATATCAGAAAAAACTCTCTTCTCCTCTTCCTTATCCCATATTATCAATATTCGTAAAGCCAAATTTCATATAATACACATCCCTCAGCCCCAAATAACTTGCGAACCCCAAGATGGCATATAGACATTTCTTGTTTATAAACTGTATTCAGCAGTAGTGCTATATTTTTCAGCCTTTTGTAAGGTGATAAAGACCCTGGAATTGGACCTAGGTACTGGGTGAGCCCCAGTAGTGGGTTCTAAATCCTGTCGCTACCAGTTCACTCGTGCGCTCGCGCGTGTGTGCTCGCACACGCTTTTGCGCATGTGCAGAAGCATCCCGGACGGGTGGGCGGAGCCTCCCACCGCCGCCGCTACCGGTTCGCAGAACCGGGCCGAACTGGGAGCAACCCACCGCTGGTGAGCCCATTTTGATATGGTAGCTATTTATTCTGTTCTAAATTTTGCACCATGCAAAAAAAAAATGTTGCTTTTAATTGCAATGTTTATTTTATTGTTTGCTTGCCATACTGAGGCGTGTGTCAATTAGGTACACATATATACTGTATCTATGTAATTAATAAATATACTGAAATTTAATAATATCTGTCTGGAGAATATAGTTGGTTGAAGACTTTTTGAAATGGAAAAAAATCTACAGAAGTGAAGTCTTGTCCAAATTACAGTGTTTCATGAGTAAATTATATTTGGCACATAATGAAATATTTTTCACTTTATGTTCCTTAAGATATATTTTTCCATAAATAAAAGATATTTTATTTTAGGTAGCTGATGAAAATTTATTATTAATGCAAGTTTAGATTCAGTGCAAGATAAACTTTGTAGTAAGGAACTTAGATACATTAATTAATCCTCATTTTTGGCCAAATATTGGAATTAAGCAAAACATTGCATTGCATGGAGAGATAAAACACCATAAATTAAATGTAGTGTACATAATTCTACATTTTTCCAGCTTCTGGGACATAATCTCATTGTAAGATTGAACATAAATTTGTAAAAAAAAAAAATGTTGGTTTGATGTCCCCAATGTCACTTTTTCTGCAAGAGCAAACTGACATTTTTATTAACGAGGGCCAAAGAAATGCCATATGTGATTAGGTTAAAGAAATTAAGAACATTTCAGTAATCTCCATCAAAGATTAATTCTATCTATAGTTACAATGAACACATTTGGTTGCATTTATTTAATTTCCCTCCAGCAGATAGAAATGGCACAGAGCCATTTTTCTTCATTTGCAGGTCACTTTTCAGGTTTTCCAGTTTGTTTACTATATTAATAGTTGATACAAATTAAATAACAGATGATAAACATTTAATACCTGGAAGATTTTGCATTTTCCTTATTTTGTCACTTTTTCACCTTTTACTCCTTTCCATCCTGTGCCTGGCATCAGGAGTTCAGGATAACATTGCTGCTATGTATACTCTGCTTTGTCAGTTTATACAATTTGAAAAAGTTGAAAAGTTCAAGTTGAATGACTGTCTCCAACAATCTACAGTACTGATTTCTAAAATTGCCCACTGATAACAAAAAGCATCTTTGGCCTTCAGCATTCTCCTCTTATATATTAATATGCAGAATTTAATTAGTACAATTTTTGTATGCCATGGAACTAAGCATACCAGATGATGCCTAGAAGAAGCCAACTAGCAATTCACATCTTCTCGACTGTAATAGGATCACATGAAATTAGTAAAATTAATTGTGTTGATATTTTCATTGGCTGCCTAAACAAGTAAAATTCATATGCCATCCATATTTTTTAAAAAAATCTGGACATTTCAGTCATAGAATTTTCTAGTCTACATATGTAATGTGGTAGAATCAAAAGTCAAAAGGACCTAGCACATTATTTCATGACTGAATATGTCATATCAAATGTTCAACCCATATTTTAAAAATTGCCTAGGTTTTTACAAAGTTAGGTATTAGTTTTAAGTTGTCTAGTTTCTTGTGCTACTATTACTTGAAGAAATGTATATTTCATACAGAAAACAACCCAAATGTTGTTTCCTTTCTCCTCAGCTTCTATTAGTTTAAAGCTGTTCTAAAGCTGTCCACTTTATTTGCTATGAATGTGTATGAGAAAGTGAGAGAGAAAATGGGAAATAGCTTTAGAGTTTTTCTGATTGCTGTTTTTGCTTTAAACTTTAAAGCATTTACATTTTAAATGGTTTGTCTTCTTAAGCTAGACTCAGTTTCCTATTTCTGTCAAATAACTTCTAATGAATTTGAAAATATATGGGTTAAAAGAAGTGTTTTCAGACTCTAACAATCCCAGTCAAGTTAGTTCCTTATTATTCTTAGTTCTGCTTCTTGGTTTCATCTAACTTCCCTACTCTCCATCCACAAGCCATAATGCATGCCAGTTATCATTGAAAAATGTCAGACTTCTTATCTGGCATAAAATGTTGATTCTCTAGAAATTCATGGTAACATTCTATAATATCAGAAGCTTCACAGTCTCATCACAGCTGAGTAAGCTGCTATGAAATAGGCAAGAAAGTAGTCTTATTACTCAGAAGATCTCCCAGTGTTTAAATTCTAGGCTTTTAGCTAAGCTTTTCTTAGCCTTGAGATACAAAAACATTTTTCCTTGCACCATCTGACCTAAGAATCCCTGATTCCTACTTTGCCATGTTCAGTTCTTACAAAAACAGAACAATACAGAAACCATTTTAATGATCTCCTGAAGAAAAGATGTAGTGGCTCCTCAATTCTACTTTCATCTTTCCCAAAGAACAATTAGCTATTTTAAACTACAGTTGCTTTGCACAGTAAGAATGACTGAATTTGATCATTATCCTGGAGCACCAGCTGTGCCTTCCAAGAGTGAAGAAAATAGGACAAATGTATTACAAGAACTGTTACATTCAGAATTTGCTTTTGTAAAAGAAGTGATGCCCATGATAGCCATAACTGAAAACACATGCAAAAATAGAAATAAAGAAAGAAAATGAATCTTTGCAAACAAACATGGGGCTGGCTCTATTTCAAACTTTTACATGATTACTCAATAATAATTTAATGTCATATCTTTTAGGAGTGGTCATGTTTTATCTTTATGAGAATTAGGGCCAATACAACTGGAGGGTTTCAGGTTGGGAAAGTTTGATATTTACAAGTAAATGTACATTTATTTATTCTTTTAAGACTATTCTCTAAAAGAGATGCATATAAACTGAGAAAATTATTTGTGTATAAATTTAATAGGCATAGTATTTGAACATATTATACTTGCACAAATTTAATGGACTTTCCTAAGAATTTAAGGCATAAATACACTCATACTAATACAATGTATGAAATATAAGTTTCAGGATGCAACTTGATTGATTGATTGATTGATTGATTATGTGCCATGAAGTTGCTTTAGACTTCTAGCAATCACATAGGTACATTTTCTCCATGGTAATCAATCAGCTTTATTAGTGGCATATTATAAAGGAGAATAATCTAGACCAGGAATGTCAAACTCATATCATCATGTGACATATGGGGACTTTTCCCCCTTCGCTAAACCAGGCGTGGCCAGCGTGTGACGCATCTGGCCCGCGGGCCGGGAGTTTGACAGCCCTGATCTAGACCTTGTGTATATCATGTGTATATATAGATATGTATATTTCCTATACTTTCTTGTTCCTTTCATCTTTTTTGTCCTCATAGCAAACAAATGCACATCAAAATTGTTAAACAAATCTAATGATGTTAGGAGCCATTCCTCTAAAAGTACCGTAATCTGAGCTTTCATATTATGTCCTTCTTTAGTATAGTATTTCAATAGAGACCTGCAATATTCTCAATAAAGCTCTTTTTTATATATATAAAATGGCACTTTCTCATTGTTTCTGTGTTTAAAATGATCAGGAGATGCAGGTGATTGTTTTGTAGTGATACCACCAACATGGCACTATAAGATATCTGCGAGGTCTAGATTGGACAAGTTAATACAAAGAGTGTTTGTCCTCTGGCATATAAACAGCACATTTTAGTTTCCTAGACTGTGTTCTCCCCGTCCCCCCTCTCATGCCTCTCCCAAAACTATATTGTCTGCTCTTTTGCAAACAAGAATAATTTTTCAGTAAAATTTCAAATATTTCACATTGACTTGCAGTTCTGAGGAATATAGTTTGTCATTAATGTAGATATAGATCCATCTCTATCTCTATTTATATCTAAATCTTTAAGCACTGGGAACACTTTCTTTCTTTCTTTTTTTTTAATATAATTTTTATTGAGCAATTTTAAAAACAAGATTAAAAACAACCATATATACAAAAATAACATAACATAACATAACATAACATAACATAACATAACATAACATAACATAACATAACATAACATAACATAACATAAAATAACAGAAC
>QLTV01012198.1:8336320-8351192 GCA_003457575.1 Thermophis baileyi | reverse complement strand
ATGTCTGCCTGGCTGGTTGAAAGTGCTGAAGAAGCTAGTCACAGTTCTCCTGGCCCAAGCCCTCGTCGCCACTGTTAGATAGTGGGTAGAGATGACAGGAGACAGACTTCCAAAGCAGCTCTTTATTTCAGCTCTTGTGTAAGCAACCAGCAAAGAGCAGTCTGACAGCTTGCCCTTTTATAGGGAGCTGTCAGACAGACCAGCCAATAGCATTTGAGCTTTTTCCCGCTCAAACGCTGGACCTGGTTGGAACCATGCAACACAGTTGAAACAGTTAGAACATAACAGGAAGGTTGGGTTTTTGTGTTATATATCAGTCACTGATAAAAATTACTGTATCTTATTCTATATTAACAGTGAATCTGGTCTCTTTGCTTATGGAAGAATAAGTACGATAAATATGAGCAAGACTTGGAGGCTCTTTTCAATCTGTTTTGAGATTTTTTTCCTAATGATCTAGAAGGCAGCAGTTTCTTCACTACCTAGAATACAACATTCATTCTTGGTGGTGTTCTTCCATTCTTCCAAATTGGTTGATTGTCTTGGCCTTCGTACAGTATCATAAACTTAATATAAAATGGCAAGATTTAATATACAGACTATTGATGCTTTATGGTTGGAATGTCTCAAAAATTGCATTTTTTACTTTGCATCTTTTACATAAAAACACTTGAAAAAGAAACTGGATTCACTTGTAACTGTTAAGCTTGTTTACGTTTTATTCTCAAATAACAGTATATTATTTACAAAAAAGTGTAGATATTAAATCAATATTATACAACACAATCCTATTGTGTTGCCAATGTCTGTTTCTATTCATAAATGAATCTTGTTATGTTCAGTTAAATTTTCTCCAAATAAACGTGCCCAAAATTACAACTTACACTTGATATATGCTTTTCCCTTCTTGCCTAGCAACATTTTATTTATTTGATTGTTATAAATACTGATGATAAACTGAGCCAATATGCTGTGCTCAGATTATTCTTGACTATTGGTTATATTCCTTAGCCTGCACCTGCACTCAAGTACAAAGAAGGACACAGATGAGGAATAGGTGCATTTTGGTATCACTGACCTTAACTCTGAAACTTCCTGTCACAGGATATTATTTTTAAGGCAAACTTTGCCCCATCACCTCATGCCCCAAGAACCAATAATTGTAAAACAAAGCTTCTCATAATGACAGGACCTGAAGGATTATTCTGAAGGCTGCAGAAAGCTTCTGTATTATGCTGAAGCAACAGCTCCTCTTCTTTCATACGGAAAAACCCAGCTGGCTTTCAGATCTGTTCAAGATCTGATTCCTTCTACTTTGCTATGCTATTGTATCTGGCTTGTTTTGACCTTGTTGCATGTGACTTTTCTTCACCTGCAGTTATGCTGCCCTGTTTCACAAGTTTCATTATTTTTAATTCAGCAGAGGAGAAAGTATTTTAAAGTATTTTAAAGTAAATGGATAAACCTTTCAGCAGTATGCCATGGATAGGTGTTCAAGTACACTAATCTCTGATCTGGGGGACAGAACAATTTAACATATGTCGTTTTAAATATTGGAAATATTGAAGAATATGATAGTAAGAGCAAATAAAACAGAATGAGGAAAATATGTGTACTAATTACATATTGCATTTTACTTTAAATAACACCAGGAAATTTGAAAAGGAGGCATTGACACATATGGAAGATAACATTTATTTTTTGTTGGTAAGGAGCAGAGTTATATGAACTAAACTTTGAGTATGACCAAATACTTGAACTTCCTAAGGCATTTTGCTGCTATTATCATAGGCATGTTATGTTTAGGCATGCCTAAACAGAGGTGACAAATTACAACCAACAGTAATCAGAACATCATCCTAAAGTTTTCAAAGTGAGAAAATTATCTAAATAAATCAAATAATTTAGCAAAAGATGTCTGGTTGATGATATCATTAATTTTATTACTCTATTAATGAAGAGTTGGATGTATTTGGTAACCAAAAACAAAATGTTTTCAATACTTCCATTAATAGGGCACACAGTGATTATAGCAAACAGTTAAAAAATGATCCAATTTTAAATACATCTGGACAATGGAATTTCTGTTCATGGAAGAAAAAACATGTTTTAAGAAAGTGGGAAGATAAATCTTCCTTTTCATAAAGCTGTACTTCCTTGTCACAAAGCTGTAGAACAATAAATGTTTTGAACTAGAGGCCAGGTTATCTGAGGGACTGCTTCTTCCAGATTACATCTACTGGCCCATCAAATCTGGCAGGAAGGGCAAGATCTATGTCTTGTTTACAAGACATAGGATCTAGGAGATGAGCATTTGCCCTTTGAGAACATCATCCCTCACTAGATGAGGTTAGGCCCGACCCTTATGATCTTCTGGAAATCCCTCAAAATTTGTTCTTTTTTCATCAAGCTTAGGATCCCTGGTAAGGGGAAGCATGCATGCTGGCTATGTAATATTTGCCCTCATGATCTTGCTTTACTTATTTTTATTGTTTTTAACTGGTTTTATAGAATGTTATGATTGCTAGTTTTACTGTATGCCACCCAGAGTCACTTTGTGGGTGGCCATATAAATTTGAGAACTACATGAACAAATACGATTTAATGTAAATATAAACAAGTATAATATAAACAAATGAGCCGCGGTGGCGCAGTAGTTAGAATGCAGTATTGCAGGCTACTTCTGCTGACTGCCAGCTGCCTGAAATTTGGCAGATCGAATCTCACCAGGCTCAAGGTTGACTCAGCCTTCCATCTTTCCGAGGTGGGTAAAATGAGGACCCAAAATTGTTGAGGGCAATAGGCTGACTCTGTAAACCTCTTAGAGAGGGCTGTAAAGTGGTATATAAGTCTAAATGCTATTGCTATTGCTATTATACAGACATACTTTCTGATATAATACATAGGATACATGAACAAATACGATTTAATGTAAATATAAACAAGTATAATATAAACAAATGAGCCTCGGTGGCGCAGTGGTTAGAGTGCAGTATTGCAGGCTACTTCTGCTGATCACCGGCTGCCAGCAGTTTGGCAGATCGAATCTCACCAGGCTCAAGGTTGACTCAGCCTTCCATCCTTCCGAGGTGGGTAAAATGAGGACCCAGATTGTTGGGGGCAATATGCTGACTCTGTAAACCGCTTAGAGAGGGCTGTAAAGCACTATGAAGCGGTATATAAATCTAAGTGCTATTGCTATTGCTATTACTATTTTGATGAAAGAAATAGATGTGAAATCTTTTCAGCTTCCTTTAGAACAGCATTTGGCCTTTATATTGTTTGTCCCTCTAAGCCACTTCCTTCCATGTTACCCCTTGAAATGTAATAGCAGGGGTGAAATTCAAAAAATTTCCCTACTGGTTCTGTGGGCGTTGCTTGGTGGGCGTGGCAGAGGAAGGATACTGCAAAATCCCCATTCCCTCCCCACTCCTGGGGGAAGGATATTGCAAAATCTCCATTCCCACCCCACTCTGGGGCCAGCCAGAGGTGGTATTTGCCGGTTCTCCGAACTACTCAAAATTTCCATTACCGGTTCTCCAGAACCTGTCAGAACCTGCTGAATTTCACCCCTGTGTAATAGACAGGGAACTTTTGTTTTGTAGATACAAAGATTTAATTCTAGATGAAACACAACTAGAAAAAGTAATTCCCTTTCACTGATCCTTTGTTACCAGAGATAGAACTCAGTAGGCTGCTGTGTGAAAAAGTGATTGCTCCAAATTAGGTAGAATGTTAACAAAATCACATACTGTTAAGAGGCTGGTCTCTGTATATTTCATAATCCAAGCAGTAAATATATAGACAGAATCAACATATCACAGTAAGTCATATTGACAGTTAGTTTTAGCTTAGGGGAATGTCTGAACTCTGGCATTGTGGCTTATAAATCATGGTATTAAGTATAATATTATAGTGGCTTATCCAATAAACAAAGATTAAAAAAATGTGAGTCTCTAACTATTTTTTCCTAACTTTTACAGCTAATAAGATGGGCATGTTATTAATGACAAATGATCCATGCTAGTTATCACTGACAATAAATTTATTATATTAATGATACATTATGCAAAACAAAACAAAACACTTTTAAAATGAACTTTTAACCAATTTGATTTGACAACCATAGGCTGTAGTGTTTTGAAATAGAAGACATAACTACCAACAGACAAAATTATTTCTAACACATAAGAGCTTGCGCCAGTAAAAAGGTTTAATATTTAAGGTACATGATAGCAAGTGTTCTATTAGCCAGAATCTCAATTTTTTCTCATACTTCTACAAGCATAATTTAAAATACAAGCAATAAATGAAAGCTTGAGGCTGTCTAATTATAGTGGATTTACCAGAGCAATAAACAAACCTAATTTCCAACCCTATAATGGTTTTTTTTACTTAGGTTTAACAAAAAACCTGAAATTTCAGTCAGCCCCACCTTTCCAATCTCATCAAGAAAAGCAGCTGGTATCTCTCATTTTTCGGAAGCAGGGGGACAAAAGCCGACCAAAGGCATTATTTTGCTTAGCAGGGCTGACTCTTGGAATGCCCCTCCCCTTTCCCCATAGAAGGCTTGTTTGGCTGCAATGTTTTCTGCCTTCCAGAAACAAATGAAAACAGAGCTTTTCTGGAGGGCATTTAGGGTTTATACCAGGTACTGTTTTTGGATGTGTATATAGTGTTTGTGTTATTATGATGATCATGGCTCTGCATTGTCTTCTTTTGTGATCTACCAAGAGATTACTTGTGATTGCAGCAACATATAGCATTAACATTTAATAAAATGAAATAAGTAATTAAATACATTTTTCATATGAAGATGATTAAAAATAACACTGAGTATTAAATGCTGATGGGAATCTCATAGGAGTTCTGCAATGCATCTCTGTACATCAAAATATATCATTGCTAGAGTGGATATCACATAAATTTAATGCTAATTATATACTTTGTAACTCTAGATTTTAAACCCTCTTTTTTTAGTTTTAAGGAAGATATTTTCTTCTGTTCAACCTTTTTTTAAAAAAGATGGAACAATCAGGAGTTATATACCATATTCTAAATATAGATACATCATACACTGGTAGAGTATTGTATGATTTTTACAAAACAAAAAGTAAACAATATTGGTCCATTCCCATCTGAAAAAAATGCTTCCATATATAGCATTTATACCAACATGGCATTGGCATTGTGATAGTGTGTTCCCATTACTTTATCTTCCTTGGATAGCTGAACCTCCTGGGTTAATTTCACTTTTATTTGGAATGGATTTTGATTAGAAAGAATTGTTTTCACATTTGCAAGAAATCTTGATTTATGCACTCCTGCACTCCTAATTCAGAACCTGCCAGTAGATTCCACAGCTTTTTTTAAATAAAGTTTTTATTTTTTTTATTTTTACACATCTCATGTCGCGAATGGTTTGTTTTCTGGGTTTTATACATATCAATACAAATAATCATAACAATATTATTCTTAATAATTAAAATTCATTTTCATTTCATTTTTAACACATAATATCTGCTATCATCTTCCAATTCTAATCCTCCTCATAATTCTACCACACTTCCTATCATTTTGATATCTATTTTTACTCTTTTCCCTCTCATATTTCTGTCTCTATTTTAGCCCTCTTTTTTTTCCTTCTCCTATCCTTCTAATAATCAAAGACGTGATCTTTCCTTTTTTCATTATTCAATTTTCTGTATATGAATCATGATCTATTTTCTAGCTTTTCATTATTGCTCACAATTTTTATGTATATATTTTCTCCAATTCTTCATTTCTTGTAATCTTACTATTAATACAAGCTAATTTTCCCACTTATACAACATTCCTAACTAATATTCAAAAATAATTTTTATCTCTTACACCACATACAGTTGTTCAACTTATATAATTCTAATATTCTAATATTCATATACATTATTAAAAAGCTTTCATAAAATTCTCTTTACAAACTAATTTTCCAATCTATATAATTCTAATATTACTATACATTACATTACTACATTACTGATATATATTGAAAATATTTTTTTCTCTTACATGCAGTTATCCAACTTATATAATCCTAATATTCATGCACCTTTAGATGCTTTCATAAAATATTTCACCTTTTCTTTCCCCTTTATCCCACATCTTTCACCCAAATCCAAATTTTTAATAATCTTTTTTTTTTGGGATGGGGGGTGGGTGGGGGGGGTTGTCTCCCATATACTTCTTTTAAATTTTTTGTTTCATCTACTTTTAGTTCTTTTAGAACTATGCCCTCTAGGTTTCTCTCCCTTCACCCTTTTCCCCCACTTTCTAAATGTATAACTACCTGTTCTGGCCCCTTTTTCTCCTCTCAAACTATCTTCCTGTTTCTCCCATTTCATTTTCACATCTTTTAAGGTATTTTCTTCCTGCTCTAGTTTCTTATTCACCATCAATTTTACTAATATCTTCTTGTTGTAGTCTTCTTCATGCTGATTTCCCAGTTCTGCTGTCTCCACTGCTCTCTCTGGTACCTCTGATCCTTCCTCATTGTCCTGGTCTTTACTTGTCATTCCTTGTATTAGTTTTTCCAATTTTTGATCTATACAATCCATACAATCAAATATTCCCTTCATCTCCTTGTGTTGTACTTTTATAGAATCCTTAATGTCTTGATACATCAATTCCATTTTAATATCTCCACTTGTTTCCATTTTATAATCAATCCAATTCAGAAAAAGAGATCAGGGGGATCTCCACTCCTCTTCCATTCACTTTTAGTTACTCAACAAAGGGTCACTTGGTTAAATATCTTATTATTGTATTATTCTCCAATATTTTTAAAGTAAATATTTGTAGTCCAGCAAATGCAAAATGTCCCAAAGTTACACAATTCTCCTTTTAACAGCAGGTAGCGCTCCAGCTTCAGCTTGGTACTGCCTCTCCACGTGATACTAAAAGTCCGATTTTAATTATTTCAAATGTATAAATCTAATAGGAGGGCAAAGTTACCAATAATGAAAAACAAGTTCCAGTTCAAATTCCAGTATTTTTTTTAAATACCTTTTCAATACCACATCTTCCTTTTGAGAGTTCAATTTTCTTTTCTTTATTTTTTTTCAAAAACTTTTCCACTTAAATATTCTGATTTTCTTAATGTGTTTTTTCACCGCTAGCAAATAGCTCCAATATGCTTCCCCCTTGAATTTCTTGGGGTAATTTTCAGTTAAAAAATGTTCTTTTACCCAGTTCACAAGCCACTCACTTTTTCCTCTCCTGCTCAGTCTTAGGCATTCAGGCTGTATTTCCACTTCATGGCAGCCATGTTTACTGCCACTGCTCCCTGTCATTGGCGGAGGGGGCTTTCCTAGTCAGGGAAGGGACTAGGCTCCCCTCTACCTGCTAGGCAGTCCCCCTTTGCTTCACCACCCCTCCAGGGTGGCTATGATCCTGATTTGGACCCTCCGATAAGGAAAGGTCGGAGCTGACTGCGGAGCTTATGGATAAGGCTTCCGAAGGCGCTGGAAGTACAACCGGAAGTCGCCAGTAGATTCCACAGCTTTGTTAATAAAACCAATTTTAATCCTTATGCCAAATTCCAGTTAATTTGATAATCCTTGTACAAAATGTTGTATTTCCCAATTAAACTGAACAGTATATATCAAACCCTAGCCTCAGCCCAACTCTTGATCTCAGTACAAGCAAGATACTGTTTTCCTGTCCATTCCCCAATGTTGGACAAACTGGCCTTAAAATTATTCCAAAGTAGTTACAAAATTGTAATATAATTCCATCATCACAGTTTTCAATGGGAAATTTTTATGCAGGAAGAATAAATGACCTTGTCACAGCCAAGCAGTATTTTCCTCTAGCAACAAATTTAGGTTTGGCAAAATGCCAAAGAAATTCTCATAGCATGAATTGAAATCAAGATAGAGAAGAGTTACCACATCATTTTTCCATTTCTGTGTAGAATGTTAGCAAGACCTTTCGTTACTCCAGGACCTGCAATTTAAAGAGTTGGGTACAGAACAAAGGGCAAGTCCTGCAGTCTCCAAATAGTCATCTTGATGACCCCTAATTATGTTCCCTGCCTATTCTCAGCATTCTGAGGTTAGCAAGAGAGGAGCTGATTGCTCAGCCAATTTCAAAACACTTTAGAGAAATGGGAAGTGCAAGCAACACAGTATAGAAATGCTCAATGAGCCATCCTTTAACTGATATCTAATGTACTCTGACTCCATTATATATTGGGAAGATTTTTGTAAGCTATAAGCAAAATGACAGGTTTTTTGTTTGTTTGTTTACTCTTTTGTTCTGATAGTAGCTCAATCACTCCTTTAAGTTTTACATTTTACATATTCTTGTTCATAAACTTTTTTCTTCTGCAATTCTGCACAAAGAATTAAAACATTGTTCAAATTATATGCTTGCACTGAATATGTTCTTTTTTTGTGGAGTCTCTGAGCTTGGTTATTTGTTGGCAGACACTGCATTACCCAATTAGATTACATCTTCATTGCTACAAGTGTGTGAGGTTTGCTGTCTGTTTATATACAATAGCTTGCCTTATCAGGGTTGGTGGGAGTGTTATTTCCTCCTTGGTAATTCCTTGGTTAGGCTGATTTTTACTGGAGAGTTAAAGGTAAAGGTAAAGGTAAAGGTAAAGGCTTTCCCTGTCCAGTCGTGCTCATCTCCGTTTCTTAGCCAGTGTTGCCCAAAAACATTTCCATGGTCATATGGCCAGCATGATTGTACGCTGAGACTCACAGAACACTGTTCCCTTCTCATCAAAGAGGTTCCTATTTATCTACTTGCATTTTCATACTTTCGAACTACAGGTAGTCCTCGACTTACAGCAGTTTGTTTAGTGACCATTCAGTTACAATGGCACTGAAAAATGTGACTTATGACCATTTTTCATAGTTATGATCTTTATAGCATCTCCATGATTATGTGATCAAAATTCAGATGCTTGGCAACTGGTTCATATTTATGTCCTTTGCTGTGTCCCAGAGTCATGTGATCCTCTTTTGTGAACTTCTGACAAGCAAAGCAGTAGTGGGTTCTAAAACCCTTTACTATTGGTTCGTGCGCTCGCGCGCACACACACCACTTCTGCACATGCGCAGAAGCGTCCCAGGCGGGTGGGCAGAGCTTCCCGCCGCTGCTACCGGTTCTAAGAACCGGTCCAAACCGGGAGCAACCCACCACTGAAGCAAAGTCAATGGGGAAGCCAGATTCACTTAATAATCAGGTTACTAACTTACCAATTGCAGTGATTCACTTAACAACTACAGTATGGCAAGAAAAGTCATCAAATGAGGCAAAACTCACTTAACAAATGTCTCACTTAACAACATAAATGTTGGGCTCAATTGTCATAAGTCAAGGACTACCTGTACTAGGTGGGTAGGAGCTGGGGCACATAACAGAAGCTCACCCCATTGCGCAGTGCTCGGGTGTCAAACCCAGGCTGTCAGCTTTCCAGCTAACAAGCTAAGCATCTTTAACCACTGAGAGACTGTGCCCCTGGCTCCTTATTGAAGATATTACCTAATCTGGTAATGAAATGCCTGCAAGCAAACAACCAAGCTCAGAGAGCACTAAGGATCCCACAGTTTAACCCAGAGCTACAGTACATATTCTTCTATTGATACTTGTGTTTTTCTTCTAATATTGATCAAATACATGTTAGAATAGGGAGACAGTTTCTTGCATGAAATGAACTGTCAGTTTAGCATTGTTTTTCATAATCCACTGTAAATCTTTGATCTGTAGTTCTCCAAGAAAGAGGTATTGCAGACACCTTGAGCTGATTCATTGCACTATATTTTTCAGGCAAATTGACTTTCGCAAAGGAAAACATTTACAAAAATGGAACTTGTGAACCATGGAAAACAGTTGTTTACCAAACACTAGGCTAGGTGAAAAATGTTCTTTCTTTGATCCTTGTGCTGCTCAAAGTATTACTAACTGATTTGCCTGTGGTGTAAAACCTCTGAATGCCATTTTTGCACAATATTATTCCATCTGCTTTATCACATTCCAGAAGCATAGCATTATTAATCTTTGTGAAACACTCTTGCTGGTTTCAGGCTTCCTGCTGTTGATTAAGGCCAGATTAAATTTTGCAGCTTGAAACTTGTTTTTAATAAACTTTTTTGCTGAAATGAAGATTATTTTTTTTTGTGGAAAATATTCCCATTCACAATCTTCTTTTTAAATGACATTTTAAGTTTCTAGCAAAAAGAAAAAAGAACAAACAAAAGTTAAAATATCAGCTACATAGATAGAACAATTATTTTTTAAATAAGATAGCATAAATATTTTTTTAAGTTATATAATGTCACTTTCAAAATTTGTCTTTTCACATAGTGTGAAAAATATCATTAAATTATTTGCTATCAAAGCTTCTGCATTTTAAATCATCTTGCTCATTTTTTAAATATTGCACTATTCTCGGTATTTTTGCAAAAAAAAAAAAAGCATACCATAGAATCCACACATTAAATAGAACCATAAAAGAGAGAGATGTAATAGAATTTTGATAGACATACAGTACATATCAATCTCACTAGGTGTACCATACTATATTGTATATTCTGCTAGAGCAGCATTTTCTTAGAATCTTAGTAAAGCAGTGGTCTTATTATCTAGTTCAGTCTTCCTTAACAGAATCTTGAAAGCCTAAGTAATTTCTTTTCCCTCCATCTCATACCAAAGAGAGTCAAGATGGGGCAGTCTTGAGATTATCCCCTCATCCTTTCCTGTTTTCTGGATTAAATTCATGTTTTGTTTTGTTTTGTTTTGTTTTGTTTTGTTTTTGTTATAAAGTTTTTTTTATTTTTTCCATTATATATACATAAATCATTTACTCTCTTCAGTTCCACATTCCTTTCTTTTGTTCTATCCACTTATAAAACTTCTCCCAAACCACATAATATTCTATCTGTTCCTTATCTCTAATTGCTAGTGTTAATCTATTCATCTCTGCACAATCTAATATTTTCCTTATCACTTTTTCTTCTTCAGGTAGCGCTCCTTTTTTCCAATATTGAGCATATACAATTCTAGCTGCAGTGAGCACATGTATCATCAAATACCTATCCGCTTTCCTATAATTTTCTGGCAATATCCCTAACAAAAAGATCTCTGGTTTCAGTTCAATACGTTGCTGCATCATCTCTTCTAACCACGTCTTAATTTTAGTCCAATATCTTTTAACTTGTGCACAAGTCCACCACATATGATAATATGATCCCGGTAGTTGGTGACACTTCCAGCATTTCGCCGATCTATCTTTAAACATCCTTGCCAGTCTCGCTGGTAAATTCATGTTTTCATAATGGTTGTTGCATACCTTCTTCAAGGCTATCTCAGTACTCCACTACAGCTACAGAGAAGTAGCACTGAAGTAGCATAGAAGCAGCACTGAACTAAATGTCTACAACCAAACAATCAAGCTCAGGGGAGTGTTCAAGGGCTGCACTGTTCAACCCTGAGCTACTTATATTCTCTTCTATTGGAAACAAGCAATTATGTCCATCTGATGATTAAAATATTCTTCATAGCAGCCCTTTAGATGTCCTTCAAATCTTTCATTTCCTAAGAGAATCTATATTACCCTAAAAACTTCCAGTTGGCATTCTGTAGAAACAATAAAAGCAGAAAAATATTGTGTCTTGCTGCTCTTGTCACCATACTGTAAGCTCTAGCATAAGCATGTATGTATTTCCAATTGAACTTGTTCCTTGTCTCTTTTCAGTGGTGTTCTAGATATCTCTTGTTTCATCTTCCTAGTGCTTCTCAATAAATCAAGCAGCTATTCAAGGATGGCATTCAAAAAGAAGTTGCTCAGTTGTAAAAGTGAGGTGCTACTCATTATTCCAAGAGGTGATTAAGACCTTTGTTGAACTATTTGCCAAGGTCTAGGAAAGCACCTGAGGATGCTCTCCAAAAACTTTCTCCAAACAGAAAGTGATATGATCATGATCAGGGATTGTTTTTAATGTTTCCCAGATTCATATCACTAAGCTAAGACAAAAACTAGATCCAATACTCATATGTATTAGACTCTTGACCTGAACCATGAACTCCAAATCTGCTTAAACCTTCAACAAAATAATGCAACTCCAGAACCATCAGACTAAGAAACTAAGAAACCAATCTGCATCAAGCAGCTCAGGCAGAGAAGATGCTGTGAAGACCAGTACAAAAGGAAAAGTGCTGTTTCTTAAAGCCCAACTTCACAACAAGGGTCTGAAATCTGGTTATCTGAGATGTAAGGCCATCATCATTTCCTGAATAATAACAGGCATTCTACCATCAGCCCTGAACTTACAGGCGATGCCACACCTGAAATCCAGATGGGCATAATTTATATCCATCCTAATATCAATGAAGTAAATCAGGTTGGCCCTCTCACCCAAGATAAATTTGTCACACAAGATAAGTTTGTGCTGGAATGGGAATTGTTATGAGATTCCAAATCTCCTTTCCTGGAGAATAGTTCATTCCTATCTCCAATCATCAATGGTTCATTCTCTCTCTGCCAATCTCTACCAGATGTTCCAGTTTACCTTCAAGTCACCTATCTCTCTCCCACAATTGCTGAAGACCCATCACCAGTTCTTGGAGTCCAATCAGCCAACCTCTTGCTTCCTGACTCCAGCCACCCAGCTGACTAACCCACCTTTTTTTCTAGAGATCTGCAAGAGTTTACTTACATTCAGCCAACTGTCAACCCTTGCTTTTGCCAGAGTAAACAAGGTGAGTCTCAAAACTCTATTGTGAGTAGAGAGATTGTAAGAAAAGTAAGGACAAGTTAGTTGAATGTTTATCTCAGATAAAGCAACTTATTCCTTGTGGTTAGAGATATGGGAAAAGCACTTCAAAGAGACTCCACTTTAATTAATTCACAGTAATTGAAGAATTCCTAGTTTTCAAGATTCTTTATTTTTATTTACTCCGGACTATCATTACAGATTTAATATAGATGCTGAAATTCATTCTTGCTTCTTGGGCCCTGCCAGCTACATGGACTTGGCAATGGGGAAAGTACACAATCCCTCTGTATCTCACTTGGGGGGGGGGGGAAATCCAGGCATCTTTCTCATCAATTCCATTCAGTCAAATTCCACCAATAAAAATAACTTCCTGACCTTGGAGTCTTCATGGTCCTCATAAAACTCCAGCTGCAGCAGGTATTTTCCATCACTGAGGGCTGATAGCCATCTTTTTCTCTACTTCAGTAAAAAAAAAAATCACCCCCCAAAATTTCCAAAAACCACAAAAAGGCCACATTGCCTTTCAAAATCACAACAGCATCTTTTTTAAAAAAAAAAAAAAAATTTCTCAGTCGTATTTTTCCTTCTTTAAACTTTAATAGGCATATTTGCAATTAATTGCTTTTCCCTGCTTGATAATGAGTAAAGTCATTAATTTCAGTGAAATATCACCAAACTGATATTTAACCATGTTCAGTATGTATAGTATGCAGATCTAAAGTAGAAAAGGTAATTGGTATCCAGTGTGGACAACCTAAGAGAGCCTCTTAAAGAAGTTTCATTTTTTTTTCCTAGACTTGTCAGGTAGTAATAGGAAAATTTGTGTTCGGGTTAGTGAATGACAGCCTAACTCCTTAGTTCAAATGTTTTCCTGTGACTGCAAAAGATGTGGCTTCTTTAGGGAGCCAGTGAGAGCAATGCATTAATTTTTAAGTGATCTTACAAGCTAGGGCTGGAAGATAGCGTATAATTAACATTTATTTTTTGAAGCAACAGGCAAATAGAAAATACCTATAATTTCTAATTTTATAGATACTTCAAATATATGACATGAGCTGAGATCAGAAATCAATCTTGGTCAATCACTGGGACCAGAGGTTTTGTTTCCTGAGATTTTGGACTCACGCTGGAGCCCATCTTCAGCACAAAGATGGACTCCAGCATGAGTCTGAAAAGTAGGAAAACAAAACCTCTGTTCCCAGTGACCAACTAAGATTGGATCCCGCAGCATTATCCTGGGACACATATATTCATCTTCATTTGTGAGAGCAGAAAGTTAAATAATTTTGCTCCATGCCCATTTTGTCTGAAGGCTGTTGAGAAGAGATTTATTGCCTTATGGGTAGCCCTAATAAAAAGAAGAGCAGAAAAACGAGCTCTTCAAGCAGAAAGGAACAAGGAAATCCAGCACAGCATCCCTTGATTTATTTTACTTCATACAATTCATGTTTAGTCCTTATTCTTTTGTACCCCAACCAAAACAAAGTATGGTGGATGATGAGATATTGATGCCTGTTAACACCTAATATCTTCAAAACTGATTGTTTTTAATTATCAAATATCATTATTGGCTCTGCACCATCCCTCTATGACTGCCAAGCTCAGTGTGATCCTTGCGTGAATGCCAAGGCCATTTGGTCCAATTCTCAAGTGCCAATTACAACAGCTTTAGGGACTGTAAGGCAATTGCTCTCACTACCCAGTTTTAAAGATCAGGGAAATAGAAAATGCTTCTGATGAATTGAAAGTACTTGTTTGTTCAAATAGAGGGATGCATTTAATTATCTATACAGTTCACTTTTAGGAACTAGCACTCCTATATAGTACAGAGGATGATTAAATTCAGTTAAAAGCTCACAGTAAAAAATAATAATTAATCTCTTATTGAGAGGGTTTCATTCTGTCTCTATAAAACGAATGAAATTAGCTATAGAACTGTTCTCCTAGAAGAGAGTAAGCAAATTGATATCTACAGATGTTGTCTTAATACCTACACCTTCCAGGCCCGCCCTCCCTTCCTTCCTCCCTTCCTTCCTTCCTTCCTTCCTTCCTTCCTTCCTTCCTTCCTTCCTTCCTTCCTTCCTTCCTTCCTTCCTTCCTTCCTC
>QLTV01012198.1:8305325-8336209 GCA_003457575.1 Thermophis baileyi | reverse complement strand
TCCCTCCCTCCTATTTAAAAATGAATTTAAACACTGCTATAAAGCAGTATTGAATTTACTATGAAGTAAGAGGAACTTGATTTTTTTTCCTGGAGTACATACAGTATTATTCTTGGAGACCAAATGTAAATATTCTTGGCATATGGATAGCATCACGTGGGATATTATTAATCTCTTTAGCTCTTTTCTAAATAATTCCTAATTAATCTATTGGTAGAAGAAAGGATTCCTGTGAAAATATTTCAATTGCTATATATGTATTTTCTGAAAGCCATCCAAAACTTTCATTCATATAATATTGTCCAGGAAAATTGTATATGCAGTAAGATCCAGAGAGATCATAAATAATGTGATCACTATGATGTAGAAACACTGCATGCCCAAAGAGCTGATTAATTTTATAGTAGCCCCACCCTTTGACTTATACTATGATTTTGAAATGCCTTTCTTTTATTGTAAATATCAATTCTTAGAAGCTAACTGGATGAAAGTTTAAATCAATAGAAAGTTTAGGGATAGTTTAAATCCCTAATTTTCTAATATATTAAGGAAATAATTCTAAGGGGTTCATTAATAGTATGGTGGTTAATTAACAAATTAGTATGCCATCTTAACCATTTGAATAATAAAATTAAATTTTGGAAATGGGTTTTAGCATTGATTGGTGGATTATGTGCATCAAGTTGCTGTCAATTTTTGTGACCACATAGATAAATGTTCTCTATAACAATCCATCCCTAACTTGGTCTTTTAATTCTTCCATCAGTGTACTAATTGCCAACATAACTTTATTGCTGCTCATTCTCTTCTCTTTCTTTCCACTCTTCCCAACATTAGAACCTTTTCCAGCCAGCTAAACCTTTGCATAATGTGTTCAAATAAGATACTTTAAGTTCAGTTGTTTGTGCCTTGACTCAGCACCTTGAATTGATTTGTTCAAAGATCCATTTGTTTTGTTGGCTATCTATGGTATCTCTCAAGAGTTTTCTCTTAACACCAACCCCCCAAAGAATCAATACTCTTTCTATCCTGCTTTTTCAAAGTCTAGCTTTCATATCCAAAATGCCTGCACTATTATGGTATTCATAGATATAGACATATCACGGCATCTGAATATTGTTTCTAAGATCTCTGTGGCTATTCTACCAAATGCTAGCTCCTGGCCTATTTTTTGATTGCTTGTTTCTTTACTATTATTTCTTTTTCTTTCATTCAATCATGTCTGATTCTCAGAAACGTCTTGGATAAGTCCCTGCAGTTTTCTTGGCAAAAGTGCTTTGCCATTGCCTCCTTCTTAGGACTGACAGTAAGTGACTGGCCCAAGGTCACCCAACTGGCTTTGTGCCTAAGGCAGAATTAGAACTGTCTGTCTCTTGCTTTCTAGCCTGAAGCCTTAACTATTACACCAAACTGGTACTCTATATTTAGTTGAACCTAACAGGCAAAAGTTGTCTATCACTTCTGTAACTTCATTATCAGTTCTAACTTCATTATCATTATAGAGCCGAGGTGGCGCAGTGGTTAGAGTGTAGCACTGCAGGCTACTTCAGCTGACTGCTAGCTGCAGTTCGGCGGTTCAAATCTCACCGGCTCAAGGTTGACTCAGCCTTCCATCCTTCTGAGGTGGGTAAAATGAGGACCCAGATTGTTGGGGGCAATATGCTAACTCTGTAAACCGCTTAGAGAGGGCTGTAAAGCACTATGAAGCGGTATATAAGTCTTAAGTGCTATTGCTATTGCTAGTTCTAAGGCTGGTGTCTATACATGTTGTCATTGCTTGGTTTTCAATATGTTCAATTTTATTTCCATTGTTTTTCACTATGTTCCTTAACTCATAGTTTTGGAGCTTGCAGATTCTTTGTATTTTTGGCTATCAGAGTAGCACAGATTATTGATCTTTCTTCCTCCAGTTTTAAAATGACATTCATCTTCCAATGAATGCTTTGTTAAATCTCCTCTTTTTTTTTTTTGAAATTGGAATGTAATTTGAGTTCTTCTAATTTATTGTCGTTCTCCAGACTTGGTGGCATTGATTGGTTAGAATATTTTTTCTACATAAGTTTTTTTCTTATCATATTTCTGTAGACATTCCATCAATTCCTGTAGCCTTCTGACTTGGCAATGACCAAAATGCTTATTTAACTTTATCCTCTAATACTAGAAATTCTTGTAAATAGGGAACATCTTCTGAGGTATCTTTGATGTTGACGTCTGGGATGTATAGAATTTCAGTATACTCCTTCCATGTTTTCTCTTTTTTTTAGCCAGTTACTATCTGACCATTGGCATCTTTTAACATTCCAAAGGGTGGAGTCTCCTTCTGAGTTCAGAGATCTTTTAGAAAAGTTTCTTTGTCATACAGATGTTGTAATGGTGCTGCTTGTGTTTTCTAACAAAACTCTGAAATTCTGTTAAGTTCCTTCACTGTACACTGAAGGACACTGTAGGAAAGACCATTTTCTGAATGAGAAGGCAGTAACCAATGATCTTTGCTAGCTCTCTCTCTCTCTTTCTCACTCACTCTCTCTCACACACAGACATTTTAAATGCTTAAAACCATTTCACTTAGTGACCATTTCACTTCTTATTTAAGGAAGAGATTGTGTTCACTAAATAAGGAGAGAGCATGCTAAATTCCTCCACCTCCTTTTAGCAATAATCTATTCAGCTTGATTACTACATCTGGTGATGTCCATGTATACATTTGTCCTATTATGCTATAAAGACAGCATTATTTAAGTAATCCAGACAGGAAACCAAAACCATGAGCACTAACTTAATTCTAAGGTTACCATAACAGACATTTGCAAGTCTGAAAGTATTTTCTTTCTCCCTCCTGCCTTATTTTCCAGAGAATTATGGAGGGTCCCTTCAGAGAGGCTGTCTCCATCCCCACCCCTCTTTTGGACGCAAATTATCCAGGCTGTAGTTCTTCCTCCTATCTCATAATCCATTACACTTTGCCACTGATTAACAGTATAGTCTGTTTACTTTTTGATATAATCTTATATTCTATTTTCATATAGAATACATATGAAATAAATAAATAATAAACTATAAATGCAAATTGAAATATACATTTAATTTAATTATTATTTCAAAAATAATTTTCTACTTTAAAAGCATTTATAACAGCTGCTGTATGTAATGATGCAGATTGTCACATTTGGATCTGCCTATTTTCCTTTATTCATCTAATGTATTTCAATAATAATACACCTTGTTAGCCTTGAAGTGTGTGTGTGTGTGTGTGTGTGTGTGTGTGTGTGTCAACAGTTAGAAAAACATGAACTTAACCCAGAAAAAACAGAAAAGGATGAGAAACAAACTCAAGATAGGCACAATTCAGACTTTCAAGATTCAGCTATTATAATCTACATCAATAAAATAGAGTTCTCATATTTCTTGTAGTGTCTTTTTGTAGCCTGGCACTGACAAGGGAAAAGGACCTTGCTATTATTTTCTAATGTTGAGAAAAATTCCTATAAACAGAAAGCATAGTTTCCCTGTAAAGTTTAATTCCTAAAATAAAATAAGAGGGTTTTTTTAATGTATCATTCAGAATCCTGCCTAAAATTCAGGGATACTCAGAATGGTCATTTCAGACACCACCTAATTGAATTTTCTAGCAGTAATTATTTAGTTCCAATATATTACCAAATTATGAGGATCTAGAAAATTGTTTGTCTTCCAACTTCAGCAGGGTTGATTTGCTATCATCCAACACTTGGACAAACTATGCTTGACTTCCTTTCCTCTCCTCGAAGTCATCACAGTAAGACTTTGAATCCTGATTAAAAAGCAAGAGCCAACATTTTGCTAATTGGAACATAAAAATAAACTGTCACTGTGAAATCAAGAAAGGGAAGAAGAGAATAAGGAACGTCTGAATTGAACTACTGGTTTTTGAAAACCTGTCAGGTCTTTGAAAAGGAGTTTTGCTTTTCAAAAGGAGAGTGTCTGAGGTGACTCTTCCATGTGCCTTTATTGTCCAGGCATAACTTTGAAAGGTACTATTAAGCAAGTCTCTTTTTTTAATTTTAGAAGGTGAGGAAATTGCTACCTTCTTCCTCAGAAGCATTAACATAAACCTTAAACAGAACTTAACATCAGCATTATAAATAAAAGCAGTCAATGCTTAATGCAACCTCTGAGAAAATTTATTCCAGGACTCATGAATCTGAATGAAGCTAATATGACCAAATCATTGAATATTCTTTAAATTAATCCAGTTCTCTTCATTTCCCCCCCCCCCATCATAATATACAAAGCAAATGCAGCATTGTAGAAACAGTGTGATGTGATACTAAGGAATAATGTTACATCAAAGTAGATTCTCAGTAATAACAGGGCATATATACTAATGCTAATAAGATGTGAACAGAGCAGAGGGAGAATTTTCATTCTACAATAAAACCTTAATAACTTAGTAATACATAACTATGTATTACTGATAAATCCTTTGGGTTTCTCATACATTAAAACCAAAATGTCCAACTGAGCATAATTTATGCCTCTTTATTCAAAAGCTACAGGCACCAGTACTAACCAAAGAGTGCTAGTGGTATTAGAAAGCTGGGTCTGCTATTTAATTCTAGTCACACCAATTATGGAGAAAAACAATTTAGTTTTAGAAGCTGGAACTGCTTCAA
Source organism: Thermophis baileyi (assembly GCA_003457575.1). NCBI lineage: Eukaryota > Metazoa > Chordata > Lepidosauria > Squamata > Dipsadidae > Thermophis > Thermophis baileyi. The sequence goes on along the minus strand of QLTV01012198.1, from coordinate 8,331,557 downwards.
CATTTTACATGCTATTGTTTTAAATGGTGTTAAAGCTCTTAATGGCACTAGGCTCAAATATCTGAAAGTCTGCTTATTTTCCATAATAAATTGTCCAAGTATTAATACCTGAGTGCCTATACCTGTGGAGTTAGATTGGCATTCAATAGGCACTTTTTAAAGTGATGCCCATTTGTGGCTTCTCTGCAGAGGTACCAGGATTATCATAATGAATAATGACATTAATTTCTTTGCTGAAAAGTTGTGCATTTTTCTAGTCACTATTTTAAAATTATTTTAACAATCTGCTTTTCAGGTATTGCTATTTGTTTTACTACATATACAATAAAATAGCCCATACATTGAGCTTTAGCAAGAATAACATAATATTGAATCAATTAAATGAAATTGCTTGGCCATTTCCTTTCCTTGGAAAAAGAAACCGGGGAAAAGAAAGGAGAAAGAGAGAGAGAGAGAGAGAGAGAGAGAGAGAGAGAGAGAGAGAGAGAGAGAGAGTATCAGAAAATAAGTAAGCCTGAATAATGGGTAACCCACTGAGCCAAATGCAGATGGTTATTATGCCAAATGCTTGATAGCCTCCATTTTTACAATGAAGGTGAAATATATAAAAAATGGTTGTATTGAAGTACTTGAGAACCACAATCCATTACCAGAAACCAGCATTTAATGTGAGATGGTGAGGAGGTCATAAGATGTGCAAGCTTATAAGAAAAACTATCATTGATATGCATTTCTACAAATAAGTCTTATTGGACTTCCCAGGATCATTGCTATGGTTTCTTGGAATTACATGTAGAGCATCAGGGCAGCAAACTTGAAGAGAGAATGCAAGAATCGTTAAGTAAATGTCAACTTAATCCTGGAAAGGAAAAGGGGTTTAAAAAAACATGTTAACTTTTGTTTTTATTCTATTTTGTATAAAAGATGGCAGTGGGAAACATCTATCCAAGCAGATGCCAGGCATCAAGACTGACTTGAAGGCACTTAAATAAAATAAAATTATGAAAAGCATCCTACTGTTTTCAGTGTAAGCTTTCTTTGAATCAGTTAAACATAATAAATATGTGTACATTTTTAAATACCTTGTAAAGAGCTAAAATTTATCTGTACATTGCAGCCAACCAAATTTTGCTTACTCACAGTTCCCTGTAATTCAGTGTTTCAGTTTTGTTCCTTTCCCCTTTGTATAGAAGAATGATAAAGAAGTTCTTCCAGGCACACAGAGAGAGAGAGAATGACTGACAATGATACTGATACATTCTGGATTCTGAAGGACAGATTCAACTCTTTTGGAACAAATTTAGATACAACTTGTAATGCAGGGGTGGGTTCCGGATTTTCCTACTGCCGGTTTGCTCAGGGACATGCTGCGCGGGTGGGTTGCGGGTACATGCGCGCGCGCATGCGCAGTACAAAAAAACCCACCTGCGCATGCACAGAAGCAAAAAATAAGATGGTGGCGCCTACGGCACTGCCGAGAGAACCGGCTCAGGGGCGTGGCAGGCCTTGGTCGCTGCCAGTTCTAGCGACCCAGGCCGCCACGTTACTAATGGTTCTATAGAGCCGGTCCGAACTGGTAGGAACCCACCTCTGCTGTAATGGGGAGCAGTTGAGCTTTTAAATTACAAGCCAGCCTTACGTATGTTTTTCTTTTTCTCCTCCTTCTCCTCCTCATCTTCCTCCTCCTGAATATCTGAGATTGTTCTAGAAGTTTTTATAACTTCCTTTACTGTTGGAATATTACAGCATACTTTTTGCTGATGCTTACTATTTCATGCCATATAAAATAGTCAGTTCTGAATTTTTTTCCTTATTCTTTATCCCGTATCCTGTAAACACTGTTTAGTGTTTAGTTAGATTATTGATTTATACTTTACATGTGGGTCATTGCATCTACAGACTGATTCTCCAGTTAAACTACTGTACAGTTATTCTTCATTTCTTTGTAGATCAGAAAAAAATATTATTTGCTTGTTTTGACATAGGTTGAGTGAGAAAAACAAACACTTTAAATGGAAAAATAGAAAATATATCTTTAGGTAATCTATTTGTAATGAAAAAAAATATTTTAGAATAATAAATGACAATATTCACATTTTAGTTAATTTCAGGATTCTTTATATAATTCTAAATAGTTTAAGGAGTGAAAGTTGGAATTCATTTACCAGGAGTTTTGATTCCTCTCTTAATTATGGCAAATATTTTCTCATAATACTCACAATATTCTCTTTCATGAAGGTTATAATTACTTTACACATTAAAAAGAAAAACAAAAGCAAGGACCATGCTGGTAAGAGAAATGCTAATTGAAAAATTGAGATAAGAACAAGCATAAAAAGAGAACCTCTGAGCTATATGGCAAAAGAGAACATCATATGTTTTGGTGTTCTATTTTCAAATAACAAACAAAACAAAATGTATTGAATAGTCCAATAAAATCATACTTTCATTTACACTATCATCTTCTATGGAGTCCTTGCTATTCTCTGAGCTTGATTATTTGCTGGCAAATAATGCATTACCCATCTAGGTAACCTAGTCAGCAGGGGTGGGTTCTAACTTACCTCGCTGCTGGTTTGCTTCCTCCTGCGCCGCGTGGACGTGCATGTGTTGCAAAAAACAGCTTCTGCATGTGCGCAGAAGCAAAAAGCAAGATGGCGGCACCTATGGTGCCGCCGGAGAGCCGGTTCGGGGGCATGTCCAGCCGGCCATCGCTGCCGGTTCGGCGAGTGGGGGGAAATTCCCGCTACCGGTTCTAAAGAACCGGTCCGAACTGGCAGGAACCCACCTCTGCTAGTCAGTTCTAGTGAGTGTGGAGTTTGCTCTCTGTTTATATACCAGTATATAGTAGCTTCTCTTGCCAGTGTTGACCACAGTATTGTTTTCTCCTTGGTAATCTCCTTGATTATTGTTTTATGCTTAATTATTTGTCTGAGTTAATCCCTGCTTATCTCGGTTTTAGCTGCTGGACAGGATGTATTCTGATCATTTTTTTTTCTTTCTTACCTTTTTTATTGTCTCTTTTGAATGGAATGGTGTGTAAATTGTGATTTATCTCTATGTGTCTCTTGATAACCAATTGGTGTGAATGCCAAGCTTCCAGGAATTCCCTAGCATTTTCAGATTTAACTTTGTCTTAGATGGTCACAATTTCCCAGATGAAATTATGGTTGAGTCTGCCCACATGCTGTGATATTAAGGAGTTTTCATTGTATCTTCTGACTGCTAGTTGGTGTTCATGGAAGCGCTCTGATAGTCTTCTGCCTATCTGTCCTACATAGTGCTGTTACAGTCCTTACACTGTATGTTGTAGATGACTGACATTTTCTTCTTCAGCTATTGAGTCTATTGGTATACTTAAGATACTTAGAAGCTTTAGTTGGTTTGTGTGCTATGGGGATATTGTGTGGTTGCCATAATCTGCTGGTTGTTTCTGAGATGTTTTTGATATATGGCAGTGTTACCCTTTTCATAGTTTGTGTTGGTTGTGCTGTAGTATGTTGAGTGATCAGACATTCTTTGATAAAGTTGTCTGAGTATCCATTTTGTTGGAAGAGATTGGACATACTGCATGCACAATTTGGAGTTTTTCCTAGATTCATGTACTTGCTCAAAGTACAGTGACAGTTATGGCTAGGAGAACCTTTGCACAATTTGTGTTGTGCACCAGTTGCACCTTTTCGTGGATCATGAATCCCTGCCCTCAAGTCACTAGTGTCCTACTCATCTTGTGTTTGGACTACTGCAATGCTCTCCATGTGGGACTACCCATGACCTGTATTCAGAAACTATAGTTAACCTATAATACAGCTATACAGACAGTTCTTGGGGCCTTTAGGGCAGCCCATTTAACAGCTCTGTTGCCCAAGCGTTTACTGGTTGCAGGTCTGCTTCCAGATCCAATTTAAGTATTGGTTATGACCTTCAAAGCTATTTGTGACATGGGTCCAGGCTACCTGAGGAACCATCTCATCCCAACGGGACTGGCCCATCCCACTTGTTCTGGCAGAAGTGGCATCAGTCAAGGAATTCCAACTAGTGTGGAGTCTAAGAGAAGAACTTTTCTGCCATCCAATGCCCCTTAAGGTGTTATCTGCCCCCACCCTCTTAGCTTTTCATACAAGCCTCAAAGGCTGGCTTTGCCGGCTGGCCTGGGGCCCCAATAGGATTGTTTCATGTATTGGACTAGGAAAAAGGTTACCTGTTATATTATTTATGGTTCTGGGTTTTAAATTATTTAATTTTCTTGTATTTAATACTTAATGTTTTAATGTTTTGTGAGCAGCACAGTGGCCTAGAGGTGGCGCTCTTGCCTCACAATCAGGAGGCTGTGAATTCGATCCTAGGTAGCAGGAGATATTTATCTCTGGGTGCAATGAGTAATTGTCTGCTGCAAGCTCCATGTAGGCATCAGGAAGGGCATCTGGCCAGTAAATGCTGAAGTTCTATTCAGTCACCCGGACTCCACCCCGATACAAGGGATTATAGGGTCATTAAAAGAAAAATAAATAAATAAATAAATAAATACATACATACATACATACATACATACATACATACATACATACATACATACATACATAATACATACATACAGTCTGTGGGTGTATTCTAAAAACATCAAAACATATGTTTTCTATATTGCTTTAAAAAACAACTCAACTTGATTTTACATTTCTGACAAATACATACATACATACATACATACATACATACATACATACATACATACATAATACATACATACAGTCTGCTTCTTTTTTTCTGGTGTTCTGAATTGCTGCAGTGCATTTATGCTATCATCTACACTTTACAACTGAACTGAATTCAGATGGTTCCTGTGTGAACTTTCATTAAGTGGCATTCTATTTGGTTTAGTATTTTCATTAATTCACTCATTCGATTTATATGACAGGTACATCACCATGGCAATTCTGGATGGCTAACAAAATGTAAAATCAAAATGCAAATAACATAAAAATGCAATAGCCATTTATATTCTATCCTTAGTAGAGATCCTGGTTTCTTTAGTGCCAGATCACCCAGTAAATTTCACAGCAGAGCAATTATATAAACCAACTCAAAACCTATCACGTTAGACAGAATTTAGCCTATGATAAATCAGAGCACAATTTCCAGCATATCATCTGGTAACTGCTAGCCATTAGGATTTTTCAGAGAATCTTAGATTAGGTGAACCTTAGCATGATCCTGGGGTTTTTTTTGTTTTGTTTTTTACCTCTTCAGCAAGAATGTCCATTTAGGATTGTTAGCTTATGTGAAGGACCATAATAATCTTTAAAGGATCAGAGTATACCTTTAGCATGTATATTAGTCAATATAGAGGATTATATTGAAAAAGAAACAAAATAATATTGGCAATGAAACGTTGAAATGAACAATACTGCATTAACTCTTTTGTATTCTTTGTCAAATCCCAAATTTATCTTGAGAGCTGCTTAGTGAAATTTGTTTATCTATTTGTCTTAAAACACATCAGGACAAGCTCTTCAAAGCTGAAATATTGCAGTTACAAGAAAATACACCATTAGCACCTTTACAGCTGATTGCAAGTCATTGAACTTACAGGCTGTTCTATTGACAAAGCAGTATCAGTCTTCCAGTTTGGGATTGCACTTGTGCCCCTTGGAGGTGACATATTTGGAAATGTAGGGAGGTTAGCACCAAATAATTTGGTTCCATGCGGAGAAACATGAATATGAAAGGCCTGGCCTGAAGGGAGAACTGTTAATGGCACCTGCACTGTGAAAATATTCTCTTGTAACACCTCTTATCCACAGAAGATTTTATTTTTCACTCCAAAACACCCTTTTCTTCTCTACTTTCACTAGAGTGCTGTCACAACTAGTATCACACTGATGCCCCCCTCCCCATGTCTTTGCACAGCTCACACCTTTGACATCCTTGCAGACATTGCAAAGGAAGAGATCCAATTCTCATACTACCTTTTTATCATATAGTCTTCTTTCTCTCCAGACTTAGATTCTATCACATTTAAGTGTTTATTGTTTGGAAATATATGTTCAGGTGCAGAAGAATTTTGGGTTATTTCTAGAATTAATTTAAAAATCATATTGATCTAGTGACAAATGCAGTAGCTGCATAACTCATAAATTCTCTGAAAACCCATTAGCTGTCCAAATTTCAGAAATAAATTCTACAAAAATATAATCTTTCTTGTTTGGCAATTAAGTGTTGTTCTGCTCATCCCCCCCCCAATGAATCTCCACCTATACCAGATTGTACAATTGTCTTCTACAATTATGTATGATTTAATCATACAGTAAACCAGTTCAATGGTCAACATAATTTAATGAAATCTGATCTCCAGAATTGAGAAGCCTTATTGGCTCTGTAGTAATGATCTGGCTGACTTTGACAATGGTAGGAACAAAACTCAGGATCATTATTATATTTTCTATGTTATCCAGGAACATAGGTGCATTGTTACATTTAACCAGGAAAGTTGAGGAAGCTACAAAGAAAGATAAATGTGCTGACTAAGGATGCCAATTTCTACCAGTTTCAATTTAATTTATGAATGAATTCTAAAGATAATGTGTGAAATCAATATAAAAAAATATTTAGGGTGAATTTGGAAATTGATTTCTATGTGTCATCTTTCAGAATCTGCATTAGGATTTTCTAAATTTAATCTCCCCCCCCAAAAAAAAAACAACAACTCATGGGCAGAATGTAAGAAAATTACTATAACTACAACTACTATTATGACTATTATTAATAATAATGAAAACATATCTATGACTCTTCTAACTGTCAGAAGTTTGATCCTGACCGGCTCAAGGTTGACTTAGCCTTCCCTCTTTCCATGGTCAGTAAAACTCAGATTGTTGGAGGCAATGTGCTGACTCTGTAAATTGCTTAGAGTGCTTTAAACCAGTATTTGTCTAAGTGCTAGTGCTATTACTGCTTCTCCTTGATTTTCAAATATTGAATTTTCAATTAAGGATAACAAGATTACTTGTTTTCACAAAAATTAACAGCTTGATGGAAGCAAGTGAATAGTTTCATTGTAATACTACTATTATTATTGGGAAGTTTTTTCTCCTAACATTCAATCTCTTTTTTTGTATAATGAATCCATAATTTTATGAATTTCAGTTCAGAATGTCAAAGAATAAGACCTGAACTACTTATATGTGACATTCTTTCCAGTTTAAAAAATGCTATCATGCCCTACCCTCAGTAGCCTTTTGTCAAAGCTAAATATACCTATCTCTTCTCATAGATCTTAGTTTCTATTCCCTTTATAATTATAATCTTTGTGGTTCTTCTTTGAAATTGTTTTAACATTCATACAATCTATTTAGATACAGATTAACAGAGTTGGAAGGGTCCTTGTAGGTCATCTAGTCCAACCCCCGCCCAGCAGGCCCTACACTATTTTTGACAGATGGCAGTACAGGTTACTCTGACTAAATTGGTTGACAAATCCCTCTTGATTTCTAATACTCTGAGAGTGAGATGGGTGATACTTAATTTGAGAAACAAATGAAATAATTTTTGTATTGTTTTCCAAATGATAATATATCAGTCTCTTTAAAATCTGTTCTATAATTGTCCCAAATATGATTGTTACACTGTAATTTGCTAGATTTTCCTCTTCCCCTTTTGAAGATACAGAAAATCATTTGCCATATTCTATTTAACTGGCACTAGTTAAATATTATATACGGATAGTTAGAACTGCAGAAAAAACAATTGCAACCAGCCTCTTTCAAGGGAGGACCTGTATATACTGTACGAGTCAAAAAAAGGGCTGTGAAAATATCTACAGACCCCTCGCATCCTGGACATAAACTGTTTCAACTCCTACCCTCAATATAACGCATTTGCATGTCAAGATATCCCCCCCCCCGTGCTATCACTCTGCTAAACTACTAATTCCCACAACACTGTCAAACGATTCTATTCTATTCTATTCTATTCTATTCTATTCTATTCTATTCTATTCTATTCTGATTTCTTAAAGATAAATAGTCTTTGGTCAGACCATCAGGTAGTTTCTTCAGTACCCCAGGATGTAATTTATCTATTTCTGGAGATTAAAACTCTTCATGTAAAGAAGTATTCTCTGGCTCTATTTCTAGAATCTCAATCCTATCCTTTCATTCAAGTCTTCACAATTTTCTAGTGGAATGCATACTGTTTTTTTTCTAGACAAGATGAATTATGAAGTCATGAGAAAGCAGAAGCAGTTTTTTTTACTTCTTATTAAATGAAAACTTGACAAAGAATCATGAGCAGTCCAAGAAATAAAAATAATGAAATAAAGGATAATATGACTAGCAGCAAGCACTCACACCACACACCAGTTAATCAATTCTAAGCTTTAAATTCAAAGTTAATTTTACACCAATAAAAGAATAATGATCATGCTCACATTAGAGCACAGCTGGGAGACTGGCATCATAAATATTTTCTTTTTTTAAATCCCCTTGCTCTCTTTCTTACACTTATTTTAGAAGAAGTATTTTTCCCCTTTCTGCAAGATCTGCAAAGAGAGATAACTAGTGGAGGCAACTTCAAAGTGTTTTCCTGAAGAAGCCTCTCAGGCTCCTGATTACACTTTCCAAATGAATCTACACACCCTAGTGACTTCTGCCTGAATTGTTATCTAAGCATAGTTGCTGCAAAATTTCATGACCAAGTCGGTGTACACAGTGTACTATGTTTTCAGGCCTTTTTTTCCACAGGAACTGCTTTCTATGAAAACTAGTCATTCAGTTTAGCTGGTGCTATGTTAATCTATCTTTGGTTTAAAATATTCTGTGAAAATACACAGAATATTTTGTGCAGGACCAAAAAGTATGAACCTGAAATTCTTCTACATAAAGAATGCAACCCTCTGAGAAATAAGAACTGTACTGGATTAGATTAAAGGCCAAGTTGAATTTGCTGGCTGTGATTTAGCCATCAGTCATCATTATATTGATTTGATATCCAATCCCTTTTTAGAGATGTAAAAATTGGTAGCCACCACTGTACCATATAGTAGCAAATTCTATGCGTATGTTATTTTCCGTGCTAAGATTTTCTTTTATCAGTCTAACCACTGTTCAATTAGTTATAACAAGACTTCCTTATTCATCCTTGTTCATGATTCTTTGGTAAAAAACTTTTTTTCAAAAATCATTAGAAATGTCAAGTTCTCATCAGATTTATGAATGGCCAGTTGTTATCTACTGGATCATAATAGTCTCTCCAAGAACTCTAAGTAACTGAAACAAGATTTTCCTCTGCTTAAGCGATATTAATTCTTTCGCAGGAAAATCTGATCCTTTAACGTAATCAATATTTTTATCCTGTTAATACATTCTACCAGTTCTATCAGTACAATTTGGGTTTGCCTCATATTGCTAGGAGGCAAGCTAAAATAATCATGTGACAAGATTTCTATTCAAGCCTATTGTTTTTTGTTTGTTTATTTGTTGGTTATATTTTTTTATAAAGCACCATGGCTTATATGTGAGTGTGTTGTTCTTTCAAGTCAGCCTTGAGTCCTAATAGCTGCTTAGACAAGTCCATGAAATTTTTGGGAAACATTTTTGAAGTGGTTAGCCATTGCCCTCTTCCATAACTAAGATAAAATGGATGGTCCAAGCTTTGTGCCTAAGGCAGGACTAGAACTCACCATTTCGTGATTTCTAGTCTGGTACCTTTAACCTACATACCAAACTCACTTTCATGTTTTCATATTAGTCTGAGTTTACACTATAATAAAAATGAGGATCTGTACAAAGTTAATTATACTAAGAATACAATGGGAACAAATAATAGAATTGCTCTTGATTTCTAAGATTATGAATAAATAAAGACATAAACATATACTTAAAGTCTGATGTGTTCCCATTCTTGTAAAAATAAAGCTGTCATCTTCACGACACACATTGATATAGAGTGATAAATTGCCTGTCATTTATATTGTTTCATTTCTGCACTGTGTGCATAAAACTAAATTGCATAGAAACCTGCATTTGATTTCTTTCTTCTTTTAAGTGATGCCAGTTATTTATAGTGCAGTTGTTTTAAGATTACTAATATTACTCAATCATTCAGATCTCTTTGAGTGAAGACGTAAAGAGAAATGAGGAACACATAAGTATGTTTGTATGGTTTTTAACAAAACAAAACTTGAGATATGCTACAAGTTCATCAGAGCAGATAGGGAGTAGGGGTGGGGACCTTTTAATTTAGATGCTCCAAAGTTCCTTTTGCTCCCTTGCAGAAAAATATATATTAGTCCTGGGATTTGGATACTTATTTTAGCTCCTATTAAATTAATAATAGACAGTTATTTTAACAAGAACAATTTATATATAACAGGCAAGGAGAAAAGAGAAAGAAGAAACAAACAAGCTTCTTGTTCTGTCTAGTAAGGATCATTAGGATTGCTTTACTAAAATAAGTCATGATGTAGCTGTTTATTTTAATCTAGTGGTAATTAAAGATATTCTATTCCCAATGTGACTAAAGTGGTGCTGATTCTCTTTCTCTTTTTTTGGGGGGGGGGGGAGGGAGTTGTCATTTGACTCACAATAATTTGATAAGCAAGAAGCAAATGACATACACATGCTTATGCTTTCTTCTTGTTGTTGTGGTTGTTTTACTGTGAGTGAATAAAAACTACAAGCAGCTTTCCCTCTTGAAGGGAAAAAAGAAAGAATAACTTCTATCCCCTTATGCAGTATGATGAATATATTTGACTAAGTACCATGTATTTTCATGCAAATAGTTCTCAGAACTGTGTTAAGAATAATATTAATTTTAAATAATTTGCTACATGGATTTGTGATGCTGTGGAAATTTGGAATGTTGGAAATACATTATAAACTTGCAGTGTACACACACTCCTAAATCATTTATAAAATAGGAAGGGCAAACTTCCTTGAGCAAGTTTGACTCTTTATAACTGCATAGACATATCTTTGCCTTGTTCTTGCCTAGATGGAAGTTGTTTGCAATTGCCTTCTAGGGTATTTGTCAGCTTTGCAGTCTAGTCTCTCACCTTGATATTTATAAAATAACATCCCAAAATATTTCTGAGGTGAATGGATGCAATAAATAAAACAGCTGTTATCTCCTGTTGCAAACAAGAATAGGGGATAATTTGAAACTCATTGACAGGAAAATCAGTTTTGATAGGCTGACACCAATCATGCTGCATCTTCTGACATCCCCTAGTACAGTGATGGCAAACCTTTTTTGGCCAAAGGTTTGGCCAAAAGAGTGCGCGCTCGCACAATAGCTTGCACGCACGTGCCCACACCCATAATGCAATGCCCTCTCCCTGCACATGCGCACAACCCCCATGCATGCGCACAACCCCCGCTGCCCCCCGCGCATGTGCACAGGCCTCACTGAAGCCTCCGGACTTCCTGTAGGCCCGTTGGGCTGTTTTTCGCTCTCCCCAGGTTCAGGAAAGCCTCCTGAAGCCTGGGGACAGCGAAAAATGTCCCAAGAAATGAAATGGAAGTGGAGCTGCCCTACTACTTACCTTCAGATAGTTGCAACCATGCCTCCCACACCTTGGCCCATTTCTTCTGCAGCCGGCAAGGCTTTCCTGAAGGCTACTTGCCTGCAGATAATTGCAACCAGGCCTCGCACACCTCGGCCCATTTCTTCTGCAGCAAGGCTTTCCTGAAGGCCTCTGTAGCTGATAACAGAGCTCTGGATCGATCTGGAGCTCTGTTATCGGCTGCAGAAGCCTTCAGAAAAGCCTTGCTGCAGAAGAAATGGGCCGAGGTATGGGAGGCCTGGCTGCAACTGTCCAAAGCTGAAGAAGTTCCTGAAAACCTCTGACAGCGAAAAGGAGGCTGGGGGTGAGCACACAAGTGAACTTCCGGTTGGCCTGTTGGGCCGTTTTCGCCATCCCCAGGCTTCAGGAGGCTTTCCTGAAGCCTGGGGAGAGCGAAAAAGGCCAAAAAGCAGGCCGAAAAATCAGCTGGCCAGCGCGCGCATGCGCTCTGGAGCTCACACAGGGCAAAGCCTCAGGTGCCCTCAGATATGGCTCTGCGTACCACCTGTGGCACGCATGCCATAGGTTCGCCATCACTGTCCTAGTATGTTCAGATAGGACGTTCTTAGCTGCCCTACCAGGACATGTTTCTTCAATCCAGCTTTAGGACAAGAAAAATGAAAATGTGTTTGTGCTTCCTGCCAGCCTTCAGAAATATAGACTCAACAAATCTCAATCATGCAGTCTTGCCTGTGGGAAAGATTTTAATGAGAAACTTTCTTATAAAACCAGTGATGACAGATTTCCCCCTATAAACAGTTTATTGGGAGAGAGGATCTATAGGGAAAACAAGGGAAAGCAGTAATCATAGGTAGAGAATTCCAAATAAAGTCAGCACAGTAAGCCTACCTAATCAAATTATAACCTTGTTGTATAAAGTGTTGGCTTTTATCACATGTTCTTTGTAGAGGAGATGGTTAGAAAGAGATCCTTTGTGCATTGTGCTTGCATGTTCATAGCCCATTCTTCTTTTTCTTGAGTGATGATGCTCAATATTATAGAGTACTGTATGAGGAATGCATGAAAGTGGCTCCTTTTTTGGAAGGGGAATTGATAGTTATTCTATTCAATAAAGGACAGGGTTCCAACTCTGATGTTCTGAGTCTAGTCAGTAAATCACAAATTATCTAGGAGCCAAAACCACCTTCCTAACAATCTTTGTTAGAGTTATAAAAGTACAGTGGTTTTGGAAAATTTCCCCTTTGTATCACATTGGAGAAGTTCTTCTGGGAAATTCCACCTCTTCAGGATCAATTTATCAGATGCTTTAGGGGGCACTGTTGTGCCATCCCTTAGGAGGCTTTTACAATTCCCTGATGATACGGTTCTCAGTGCTGAACATGTCTCTCATAATCAATCAGACTGTAAGTGCAAATGTTCCTGCTTACATATCCCTGCAGGTTCTGTAATAATAATATTCCATGTAGTGAACATTTCAGCAGCTTCACACAAAGCCCAAATTTCCTCTGTTCTCCCACTTTTGTTGAGAGCAATTCCTACCCAGCCAGCATAAAGTTACAAATATCGTGCCAGTATGAATTGCAGATTGTGTTCATATTTCCAATTTTGATTGCATAATTATACACAAAATGAGAGTAGGATTGGCTCTAAAAGATGTTAATTCAATTGGTCCCTTTTAGCCAATTCTCTTCTTAGTTTTCCTGTCTGAACTAATGGAAAGTAAGTAATGGTAAAATAATGTAATGAGAAGTAATGGACCTTATGTTGATTGACTGTTGATTGGATGCCACTAATTTACAGAGCTTGTCTTTCCTTCAGGGTCCTTTAGCTGTACAGCTAGCTACCTAGCAACCATCAAGCCAGCACTCTAATATTGCTATGTAAAATATGAATAGCTTGCTAGCACAATCATAGGAAAACTGAAGTACTAAGATTACACAGACTGATATGATGCTAATATTTTACATATTTTGATATTTTTGACAAATGATTCAGGATTAAAGAAACAATTATATTGTTTATACTAAAGGGAGTCAGAGTTTGGAAGTTTTTTTTTTTCATAGGTAAAAACTCCTACACTAGAATGAATGGAAGATTATTTACTCTAATGTTACTTTTAATTTTTTTTAAAAATATTTTTATAATAGATTTAAAAAAAAAACTTAACATTAGATCACTTATTGATTTATTCCTAGGAAATGGAAGGAGACTATTCAAAGCTCTGAACAAAACACTCAGAATGTATGGTGTTAAGCTAAATAGAGCAAACATTTGACTTAATAAAAGGGAAATTGGCATTCAACACATAATGGATCTATTCCCAATAAATGATTAAACATTAATTGTGAAGTTTAAAGATTTTAAAAAAATTGGTATGGTATGTGATCTCCTGAATTCAGTGAGGTCAAGGGAAGTATATAGATAGTCCTCAGAGTTATGATCACTTGTTCAGTAACCATTCAAAATTATGATGGCACTGAAAAGGAATGTTTAGAAGTGATCCTCGGAGTTTTGGCCATTGCAGTGTTCCTACGGTCACATGATTATGATCTGGATGCTTGAGTGCCCTGCTTGTGATTATGTTGTCATGGAGAGCTATGGTCATGTATTGGTATTTTCAGTTTTCCCTGCCAGCTTCCCAAAAAGAAAAGCAATGGGGATTGTTAAGTATCCAAACTGCACAGTCTACAGTCAGGTCCTCCATTTGAGCGGGAAAATGGAGAGCCCTGATTGGATAGCTCCACTGACAGCTCCCTATAAAAGGCTGGCTGTCAGATTGGAGCGCTGCTGGAGTCTGTACATAGTTTACAATAAAGAGCTGTTGTACCAAACAAGTCTGAAGCCTCTTCTGTCCCAGAACTTAACAGGGATGCCAGCAGGAAATCACAAGTCACTTCTGCTTCTACCACATTTTTGCCTGCTTGCATTCCATAGTTCCTTCCCACAGCATCCTCTGCCCCCTGTGGCACGCACACACTTACCCACTGGCCTGCTTGCCTGGAAATCTGACCTCTTCCTACTTAATGACATGCACAGCCCTGGGGTTATAATGGTGAATGGGACTAATGGGATTGCTGTTACTAAGCAATGTGATCATGTGACATTGCATTTTACAACTGCATCACATAGCGATGGAAATTGTCATCGTAACTCAAGGGCTACTTCTATAACAATACACTTGGCACCCAGCAAAGTTCCTGTTCCACCTGTCTTTATTCCATTCCGTTCTTTTGATTTTTAAAAAAATAGTAAGGCAAGGCAAAGATCCAGAAATTTTGGAAAGTGAAAATGCTGAAAGGCTATAGCCTAATGCTTTATTTTGGCACAATTATATTATTTAATTTATGAAGATCCTAAAATATTCAGGCTGGTGAAACCCGAAGGTGATTCTGAATAGATCTGTAAGTAGCAGTTCTTTATTAAGGTCACTGATCAGAATTCTGCCAGTTAACAAAATAATTAAACAGTTTCTGTTCAGGGTAAAATAAGCTCTAGAAGGGTCTCTTTAAATTAGCTGAATGGTCAATCACATGAAAATGCAATTCAGTTTAGTAAGCGTAAAGTAATGCACTCTGGGGCAAAAAGCCATTACTTAATGTGTATACCAATAGGATCTCAGCTGTCTGCAATAAACCAGGAAGAAATAATTTGGGGGTCCTAATGGTTAGCTTGGTGAAAATGTCATAAGTGTGCATCAGCTATGAACAAAGTAAATTATATGCTACAAATCATTAGAATAAGAATCAAAAATAAAAGTGATGACACTATACTGCATTTATACAAATCTATATTATGTTCATAACTGGCATACTGTGTATACTTCTAGTTGTGATATTTGAGAAAAAAAAGCATAATAGAACTAGAAAGGGAGCAGAAGAAGGCAACCAAAATGAAACGCTCCCCTTTGAATAAAGGCTATAACATTTGGGACTGTTTACCTTGGAAGAAAGCGATGGAGGGGTTACTTGATCATGGTGTATAAACCTTTGCATGGTATTCTTCTTCTGTCCAAACAGTAAGACCCTGGATCATTTAGTGAAGCTGACTGGAAGGAAATGTACAACAAATTAAAAAGTACTTCTTTACACAGCAGTTAATATTTTTTTGGAAGCCATAACTACAAGACATTGTACAAAACTTTGATAGCTCTAAAATGAGATTGGGCAAATTCATGGAAGATAGGTCCATCACTGCTATTGGTTTTGAAAACTACCTCTGGTTGGGAGCAGGGGTGGGTTCTAACTTACCTCGCTGCCGGTTCGCTTCCTCCAGGGCCTGGGTAGTTTCTGTCCATCCCTTAAGATCATGAAACAGCATTTGCCTGAGAAATTACTTCCATGCTGTTGAATTTTCAGATATCTGAAATATTCAGAAACCAGCCTTCAGGACTTCATGTACTGTTGAACCTTCCTGCAGGTGAATGTCTGTATGTGATTCAGGAGTGGGTTTCAATTACCTTAGCTACCGGTTCGCTATTGGGAGCGTGCACGCGCGCACACATGCGTGGTGCTTCTGCACATGCGCAGAGACGTCCGGGCAGGTGGGCAGAGCCTCCCGCTGCTGCCGCTACCGGTTCGCCCGATCCAGGGAAAACCGGTAGTAACCCACCACTGATGTGATTTGATATCAATCATGACTGGAGATTTGGGATTTATATTTTTATGTATCTGTTTTAGACCAATTACAGTATTATGTAAAAGACTTCAATAAAGGAGAATATTTGTAGCTGAGGGTTGAAATGCAAATCTCTTTGCATAGTCTATAGATGTCTATGGTTCTATTGATGGCTGATTTGTCAGAGTGCCAGACTTCTAGAAATTCCCTGGCATTTTTGGACTTGGCCTGGTCCAGGATTGTCACATTTTCCCAATTGAAACTATGGTTAAATCCAGGGGTGGGTTTCTCTTACCTTCCCTACCAGTTCGGAAGTGCGCATGTCGCGTCAGACCCTTAGTCCATTTGTATAATCAAAGTTCTAATCACTTTTCTCTTTATCCCCCCCCCCCCACTTGCCCTTAAACTTGTATTTAAAACTTGTTTTGCTAAGGACTGAAGGAAATAATCTGGTGCTGTAATATATGTTGATCCAAAGGAAGTATTCCTACCCTGTGTCCTTAAAGATGCCAATCATGGGTTCAGCAAGGTAGTTGTTCTCTCATCTCTCAGATTTCTAAACTTGCCAGAGATTCCTGTCACTTCACAAGGAGTAATTCATATCCTCTTCTTGCCTGAAGATGAATTACAAAGAGCTGCAATCATTGGCTTTTCTTCTAGTGAACCTTTTCAGTTCGCCATTTGCTTCCCAGAAGTTTCTGTGATGACCCCTATTTAGGAATAAGTGTCCATTGTTTATGCAGCTCTTTCCTCCTAAGCTCCCAGAACAAAACATAACAGAAATAAAATCAGGTGATTTTCTTCTGCTGTGCTGTGACTGGGACTTTATGCAACATGCTACCACATTACTGTACTTTGCCTCCAGGCATCAGTTCTGATTTACCAACCTTATAATAATATATAATGTTTCAGTCGCTTGGGAAAAATGGCTACTAATCACCTGGGGCTACAGGAAAGTATGAACTTCTTTCTTAAAATTCAGATGTCAAAACAATTCTAATATGAACTTTTAATGTGTCCCATACTGAACAGAAACAGCACTTTGTTGTTAATTTACACATAACTTTACTTCTTTACATCAGTATGCATCACTTCTGTGTGAATATTCTATAATATTTAAAAAAAACATAAGGTAAATATGGCATGATAAAAACCCATCTGCAATTGTCTGAGTTCTTTTTATTATATGAAATTACATGGAACTTGAAGATTACTTTTATCCATAAAATGCAATATATAGCAGCTGTCAATGTCAAAGCAAATGTACTGAATATTTCTTTTATAAAATACTGCTGTACATTGAATTGACTTTACTCCTGGGCATTAAACAATGAGAAAAACCCTTGCTATATTATCTGTCACGATTTTGTAAAGGTTTTCCAAACACTGTTTATGTCTTTCTCATTGCATTATTAAACTAGTGGCCTGAATTCTCTACTATCTTGAATAGAGAAATATTTTCAGGCAGTTTTATAGCATCAGCTTTTTCGGTAGGAAATATTAACAGCTTTTCTACTGACAAACACAGAAGATAAATAGGAATAATTTTGTGAAAGAATAATGACCATACAGAATCCCATAGCAATATTTATTTATTAAATGTATATGCTGCCCATGTCACTGATAAGGCAACCTTGGGCAACTGATAAAAAGATAAATATAAAACCAATTCAAAAGAGTTATATGCTGACGATATCTAGTAGCAATTGCCTTTTTCTTAGTTGAGCATGAGGGGGAAGTATGATACTTATTTCTTTGTTTTAATGATATACTGCTTAAACCAATACGGTACCACAGTGGTTAATAGCGACAAGTTGATACCATGACTGCTAAGAAGCTCTGCTAAATTGGGCTGCCAAATTAAAAATGACTGATAAATGATTATTAGTAGCTCTTAAAATGAGGACCCAGATTGTTGGGGCAATATGCTGACTGTAAAACGCTTAGAGAGAGCTGTAAAGCACTATAAAGTAGAATATAAGTCTAAGTGCTATTGCTATGTACAATATTTTGAGCTAACAATATAGAAAAAGTCAACTGCTTGAAAAATATTTATTACACAGATAAAATGTATTTATTAAAACAAAAAAAGTTGCCTAATACTGACAGTGAATCTTTGCCATGCTTGGATTATGCCCAACATAGATGGGTGACAATTTTGTTTTATAATAATTTACCAAATGTTCAACTTCCTCCATATATGAGTTAAAAAGAATTTGAGATAAAAGACATTTGAATATAAGAAAAAGTAACAGCACAGTTGGATAATCTGTAGCATGAGGGTCACATGTACATATAAAAAAATGATCAAAACATCAAATCATCAAAACAATTCTCTGTTTCTGCTGTCTCTATCTTTACTTCTTGAGTTGGTTTCTTTTAGCCACTTGATGCTAGTGAGTAGATGTGAAGGGTTCTAATGAAAGAAGCAGTAGATGGTACATGCCTGAAGCTTGTCTTCATTTTTACTATAGCAGTAGTCCCCAACCTTTGTGGCTTGGTGGCCTAGCGGGAGGGGGGAGGGGAACTGGGTCGCATGAGTGGTGAGCTGACATGCATGTGCGCCAGGGGGGAGTTCTAACTTACCTCGCTACCGGTTCACTTCCTCCCGCGCTGCGTGGCACACCTCGTGGGCATGCGCGTGTCTCATGGGTGTGTGCGTGCTTCGCGCGCGCATGTGCAGTAAAAAAAAATCAAAAAATAAATAAAAAACACCAAAAACAAGATGGTGACGCATGCGCAGTGCCGGAAACTCAGTTTCTGCACATGCGCAGAAGAAAAAAAATTCAAAAAAAAAATTCAAAAAAAATTTCAAAAAAAAAAAAAGATGGCGGCACCCACGGACCGGCAGCAACCGAACCAGATCGGTGACATCATTGTGATATCACCAGCGGGTCACTACCGGTTCGGGAGAACCGGTCCGAACCAGGAGGAACCCACCTCTGATGTGCACGTGCGCAGCTCAACTTGTACAACTGGCGGGCTGGCACACATGCACATGTGCACCTAGCTTGACTTGTACAAGTTGAGCTGCACACACGTGTGTATGCGTGTTGGCTCGCCGCTTACGCAAGTCGAGCTGTGCACACATACGTGCCAGCCCACCACTTGTGCACCCTGGTTGTGAATAGGCCACACAGGGTCCCCCAAACCCCCTGGTACTGGGGGACCCTGTACTATAGCATGAAAAGAAACAGAAGAAACTATAGTTTAGAAAAACCCTGGAAAAATAAACTTGTTAGATATGACCAGACAACAAATCAAACTAAATTCCCAAGAAGTATTCGAAAATATTGTTGTGGTAAAAATAAAACCAGTGCTTTTAAAAAAAATTTAAATTTAAATTAAACTTTAATTCCCATATGGTCTCTTTCTTTGTAGGGTTGAGGGCCAACACCACACAATAGTTCTGCATTTGCATTTTAATATACAATTATCTTTGAAGATTCTATATATTTTAGGTCAGAATAGCATCTATCTGATGTTCATAAATATGCTCATTACATGACACTGAGTTTGTAGTTATTTTTCTGGCTTGTTTGGTGTTTATGTAGATAAGTAATAATGAATGAAGAAATATACATTAGTTTATTTTAATAGCAAAATGTAATGTTTATAGTTAACCTATATAGAGAAGCTGGTAGATAATCAAAGACAAATTATGCAGCAGAATAAAGATTTCCAAACTTATTCAACTTTAAAGATTTTTGTTTGTTTGTTATTTTTATCAACATTCCCATAGCTTCTTGGAAATTCCTGTGACATTCCATATAAAGGACATCTCCTTCTCATTCATTTCCATTTTGCATTTTCCATACTTTTAATGAAAAATAAAGCTGCTATATTTAATGGAGAAATGAAAGCATACTGACCTGCTGTCCTAGCTAATACTGCATTTCTGTTTATATTAAAATAACATTGTTTGTTTGTTTGTTAAAGGTCTTTGGATAATTTCTGCAATGACACTGCTAACCTATAAGATACATCTTGTACATATTATGTGAATATATTTTGACTTCCTTCAAGGGAAAAAAAGGAAATAGCTTAGGTGCATTTTCAGGGGACATATACACAGTAAAAAGTGAAGTTATGGCAAGCTCTATCTGAAGCTAGTTGTGGATTTGCTGTATAATTTCTAAAATGTAAAATTCAGTTTTACTCTGGTTCAGTCCCTTGTGGGTTTATTAATTGGTTTCTCAGGAACAGAAAGCAATTAAGGTTTCTGCAGCTGAGATATTTTTATGTTTATTTCAATAAGCAATGCAAACTTCTGCTGCAGGCACTATTTTGCCTTTTTTATTTTTAGGTAATCTTTCAGCACCTTCATTATAACAAAGAATTAACTTTGATCTTTATCTTTGGGCATATTCTCTGTGTATGTGTTCATGTATGTGTGTGCATGTATATCAGTGAATTTGACTGTAACATTGGATTATATCCAGAGAGAAGGACTAGGGGTGACATGATAGCAATCTTCCAATATTTGAGAGGCTGTCACAGAGAAGAGGGGATCAACCTGAAGGCAAGACAAGAAGTGACAAATAGAAACTTATCAATAAGAAATCCAACCTAGAACTAAGGAGAAATTTCCTGACAGTGATACGAATTAACCAGTGGAATGACTTGCCTCCAGTAGTTGTGGGTGCTCCATCATTGGAGGTTTTTAAGAAGAGATTGGATAGCCATTTGTCCAGAATAACTTCCACAACTTTGGCTATGCTGATTGAAATTGAAGACTGGACTATTAGGATTGTTAAGGGATAAAGTATGTTCATTTGTTGGTCAGCACATTTAGAATTATGTTACTTGGTAAATTAATGTATCATGAGGGTTTCCCAAATGAACTGGCAGTTCTCTGATTTAGGCTACAATTTAAATCTACAGAAGGAATAATAGCAATAGAAATAGCACTTAGGCTTATGTTCCACTTCATAGTGCTTTACAGCCCTCTCTAAGTGGTTTACAGAGTCAGCATATTGCTTCCAACAATCTGGGTCCTTATTTTACTGCTCTCAGAAGAATGGAAGGCTGAGTCAACCTTTAGCCAGTGAGAATCGAACTGCTGGTGGTCAGCAGAATTAGCTTGCAATACTGCATTCTAACCACTGTGCCACCATGGCTCTAATCAAACTCTTTCCTATGGACTTGCCTCCAGAAGTTGTGGGTGCTCCAACACTGGAAATTTTTAAGAAAAGATTGGACAACCATTTGTCTGAAATGGTATAGGGTCAACTGCTTGAGCAGGTGGTTGGACTAGAAGACCTCCAAGTTCCCTTCCAACTCTGTTCTTCTGTATTCTGTAGCCTTCTGCCAGCAGATTGAACAATACTGTTGAAGTAGATTCCTTGCTTTGTAGTTCCCTATGTGTAGGAATGAAGGGGGACAGGAAGACTTATACAATGATTAACAAGATGGGTTATGTTTTCATAATCTTTTAGATGTAAATGCACTTTGTGATTCCATTCCTCCATAAAAGACATGAAAAGCCTAATTTGGCTTTGGTTATGTGAAAACTGACTCTTCTGTCTGAAAAATGATAGGGGGGTTATCATAATTTTATTTGTGAATTTTGGGGCTTCATCTAATTGAAAGTTATGGTTACATGTTATATAAAGATAAGATTGTTTCTTGTTCTGAATACATGTTTGTCCATTCTTATGTAAGCACAGCAAATGAATTAGTATAATTTCTAAAACACTAATTGAAGTGATTATTTACTGTGGAATGTTGAGTGAGTTTTGAAATATACAGAGGTAATGAGAGTCTTTGAATAAGTGTTGGCCTATTTTTGGTAGCATCAAAAGTATTTGTGGAAGGATACATATGGAAGAAAAGATAAATAGTAAAAGAAACTAAAGTAAAAGTAGAATGACACAAGAAAAATTAAAATTAAGGTTAAAATTAAGTGTAAAAAACAAAACAACCCTATTACATAACAGATTAAGGTCTCAACAAAATGAATTCAAATTGGACATAAGGAAAAATAGAAGAATGTGAATGCTATTTGGAAGAGTGAAAAGGATAGCAGTGTACTATTAATGAGAAGTTTAAAAAAGGTCACTTATAGGAAATATGCTCTTCCTCAGATCTTCAGATGGAATATGATCAGGCAAAGTAAACTTTGAAGCAAAGGATAAATGACACAGCATCAGGCATATCTAGGGAAAACTCCATCCTTTTTGTTATCAACAAATACAAATAAGCCATCAACAGGCACATAAACAACATCTACATACCATTCAAAAGGGACAATCAGAAGGCCAAAACACTTCCTCACCAGTAATGATCATCTGGATGAGCAGAGGTTAACACCAAGATTAACATTAGACTGACAATCAAGAAGCAAACAGCTCAATCAAGGAACCACCAAGACCACTCTCACCACAAGTATATAAAATAAGAGCAATCCCCACCCCCTTCTAGCACTGATGGTGTTACCTAGTTTGGTAATGAAATGTCTGCAAGAAAACAATGACGCTCAGAGAGCACCAAGGACCCTGCACAAATACTTAGAGACATCATTACTCTGGCTCACTTTCACATGCAGTTAGAACAACTAGCCATAGGAAAACTTTTTTCTTTGTCTATTCTCATGCTTGAAACTTCCCCCTGAAATTTTGGATGATAAATGTAAAAAGTAGAATTGGCTCTGCCCGATTGACTCTTGAAAGTGGGAAATCTTGGAACATGTACTATACTTCATTGTTGCTCCTTTTATAGAGATATTGAAGCTAAATTTATCTTCCTTATGGTCAGCAGATATCCTAGATAGATTTGGCTTATGCCCAGATGCTACTGACAGATACACTGCCATTTATTACAGCTAGATTTTGCACTGCAGCATGTAAG
The DNA here is from genome assembly GCA_003457575.1 of Thermophis baileyi. NCBI lineage: Eukaryota > Metazoa > Chordata > Lepidosauria > Squamata > Dipsadidae > Thermophis > Thermophis baileyi. The sequence goes on along the minus strand of QLTV01012198.1, from coordinate 8,308,573 downwards.
ATTCACTGGATTTTGACAGCTCAAGCTCCTGTTATCTAGGTATATTCTATATAATTTTAAGTATTCTCATGTTTTATGTAATCTTAGATATTATTATAGATACAACCTAAACATAGTTTACCTTTGTTTGGCTTTACTTATGAGTCATATAATACACTTTATTTATGCATTTCAGCTTAGATAATGAATTTATATTTACTATTTTTTTTAAGTGGACTATAGTGGTTATAGATTCCTTATGGAACTGCAGTATTTCTTATACTGGTCTCAGAGAGCAATAAAGACTGATTGGAATGATGAAGTTTAAAAAAAGCTATGAATGGGGGGGGGGGAAGAGAATGATTTTAGAAGAAACAAAAATGCAAAGAAGATGTTATATAATGGGTATACCAAGAAAGAAATAGTTGAAAGCATTCAGCAAGGAGCAGGTATGATTAAAAAAGGCAGAGAAACTGCAGAATGATTTGGATGGACAAAATAAGGAGCTTCCAGCACAGGGAAGAGGATTTAATAATAAAAATGATGACACGAACTTCGATAAAACATAAATGAGAGAATGCTGGAATAGTATTTTAGAAATAGGTATGGAAATTTCCGTTATATGCTGAAGAATGGAATTGAAATGAGTGACAGAAATTGTAGTGATTAAGAAAAAAAATGAAACAAAGGCGATAGACATGACAGTGTTGAAAAATGGTAATGGTAATTGTTATAGTAAAGGTAATAGCAAGTGTGATGATGTGAATTTGGATACATTGAACTATGCATGTAGTTTGTTTGTGGAGAAGCTGCACAACTTGTTTTAATATGTGAGTGAAGATTGCCTCTGCCTAACAACTGGAAGAATTTCTTTATCATTCTCCTGTAAAGGGGAAAAGGAGCAAGATTAAATGGCTGAACTAGAGGGAGATAGGGGCTTTAAAAAAAAAACATTTGTTGGGGAGGTATAGAGAAGTCTATGCAGTTTTCTTGCCAACATTTTCAAAAGTGGTTTGCCATAGCCTTTTTTCTTAGGGCTGAGTGGGAATGACTCACCCAAAATCACCCAGTTGGCTTCCATGTCTATGGTGGGCTTGGAATTCATGATCTTTCAGTTTCTAGATTGGTGTTGTAACCACTGAACCAAATAGTTATAAATAATTCCATAATTATGGTGTTGAGAGTTTGTTGTTTAATAGAAGATGAATAATATATACTGGGGAAAAATATGTGAAAATAACTCTTAGGCTTAGTTATTGATTCAATGTTGTGGTGTCTCCTTCTCTTACTTTTAGATACATGTAGGAGAAATGTTTATGGTGAAGTAACAGGTGGGATGGTAGGGATGTGAATATATATGTATATTTGTTTGCAGATCTTGCCATGTTTCTGGCTGGGAATTCAAATGGTTTCCCATGTACGTTAGTAAATTGTATGATGTAATGATTACTATGGATCTGAAAAGTAATGCATCAAAAATAAAAAATAAATATTGTTGACATAATAGATTGTGTATGTGCTAGAATGTTTATTAAAATGGGATGAAAAGTTTTTTAGATGTACAAAATGATGATAGAGGAATGATTGGCAAAATAAACAGCTTAAATGGCTGTGCATAAGAGCCAATTTTGTCCTGTTATATGACAATGACAGCTTAAGTGACTAAAATTGTGGGGATCTGTGGTATGTAGATGATGTATGTGTATAGGTGAAGGAGTGAGTATATGAGTGCCTTGACCTGGGTGGAGGAACTATTGTTGGCTATAGCATGGGAGAAAGGGTAAGCAGAAAGATTGAGACTGATGAGTAGGCAGGTGTAATAGGAATCTGGGGATGGAGAAGGTTATCAGCTTCTCAGCAGTTCCAGACTGCAGCTGATACTTTTGAATGACTGATCAGTTTGTAGTAAATCCATCCTCACTCATCATGTTATTGTGGTTGAGATGCCAATCTGGTATATATAATTGAGACCTGGGTGGGTAAGGAGTGTCTTCTGAGAAATGTGCCCACCCTGATTTTGTGTCTGGCATCATCCAACAGCTTTCAGCAAGTTATTTATATTGTTATTAGCAACTCATGCTGGACTTTCAGAACTCTACTCCACAGATGACATGATGTGAGACTCTAGTATAATTGGGCTTTAGAGAACAATTGGAATTACTGTTGCACTGTTTTTCCAGCTGCAGAGCATCATTCCTGCCTGACTTTCTATATTCCATTCCCAGACCAACTATAGAGACTAATAACCTTAGGGAGTTTAATTTTATACATGGTGATATGAAATTTGGGCAGCTTGGGAGTTCATTGCCTCTATGACAACTATGGATCTGTGCCAAATTGCAGTGGGACCAATGCATACAGTTGGTCATACTTTGGATCTTGGTTTTTGTCTTGAGGCATTTGCAACATGAGCTGGCTTTGGAGGACATTATCATCAGTCTCTTGCTACAGATAGATCCCTTTCTGATTGCCTTTTGGTTCATTGGTGTCATTCTACTCTACAATAAGAAACAAGACCTGTCAGATTGGTCTACCCTAGGCAACTTATGGAACAATGGGGTTCCAAAAGAAACTTTCCCTGAGGATCTGATTGGTGGTTTGGTGGAGGCCTTGAACAGGAAGTTGATGGGGTTTTGGACTTCACTTCCTCCAAGTGCCGTCTCTTTTGTGACAGTTCTAAGGTGCACTTTGGTTTTCTGAGAACTTCCAGAAATAAAGTTGTAAAAGAAATGTAAGTGCTGTTGGAACAATATGAAGACAGAACTGGTAGAACACAACTAGGAGTCCATCCTAGTAGTAAGGGTAGTGAAACAGTGTTACTTCTCTTTCTTTATTGCCTCTGCTAACAACTGTCTGGCAGCCCTGTTAAGGGTAATTAGGGATTTGCATACAAGCATACAAGGCTTCCTCCTCTCTTCATTACAAACATTGCAAACATTCCTGGCAACTATCTGAAAGAAAGGGCAGGCAGAAAAACACCTCCTATTATCCTGAAGAGGCTTTGGCATAAAGAAAATCAAGCTGGGATGAGGACAGCATAAAAAAGACATCATATACAGATCTATGAAGATCTATGAAGAGACCAACTGTTGGACTGGCTAACTGACCTGTTTTGGTGCTCCAAACCTCAGATTGAATTTTGGCTTCTTTCTGGGGAACTAAGGCAAGCTTTTGTTCGAGAGACTGTTTTAATTCTGATGTGTGTTCCTTTCCTTGTTATCTATGTGGCCTTGGGTGAATTGCTGGTCTGATCTTACAGCTTTGTGTGT
>QLTV01012198.1:8259892-8286465 GCA_003457575.1 Thermophis baileyi | reverse complement strand
CTATTCTATTCTATTCTATTCTATTCTATTCTATTCTATTCTATTCTATTCTATTCTATTCTATTCTATTCTATTCTATTCTATTCTATTCTATTCTATTCTATTCTATTCTATGCTGGTGCCATTGTTAACTTCATAGACTCCACTAAATCACAAGCAAATAAGACTTGCCCACTCAGCTTGTAGAAACCCATGTGAAGATAGAACAACGATGAAAAGTTGACTTAGTTTAACACTTAACCCTTTCCATTTTCCTATTGTTCTATGAATAGATTGGCTTCAAACTCAAAAATTGAGATATCCATTAATACCATGGACGCATTATATTTGAATCCTAAGCCTGCAAAACCATCTCCTCTGTTTGCCACAACTCAGCAGGATATTCTCCTTATTTTACTTGTCATAAATGCTGACTCCCTCCCTCCTCTATACTGTGACTGCATGGATATATTGTATTCCTGAGCCTCTGATTTCAGCAAAATATTTATGTGCCATATCTGTGATTGAATTGGCCTGCCTAAAGGAGTTTATTAGTGGTAATTTGCAAAAGGGTCTCATCTATTCATCATCATTAGGATGTGCCCTAATCTTTTTTAAAGAAAAAAAAAACCCTGTTCTTTCAGAATCAAGATAATAGACTTTTGAATTCTGTAACAATTAGAGAGAGGAAAAAATATTTCATCTCAGAACTCTCAGAATAGCTACAGAAGGCACACATTTTCATCACCAAGTTGGGTTTTAGAGGAATCTACAATCTGAATCTTGTGAAGGAGGGACATAGATACTTAACTGTCTGTTACGGATCATTTAAACACAGGGTGATAAGCTCTCAAGCTCTTAACAGCCAACTTTAACACAAAATAAGATTCTTTCAGAGTTACTTTTAACAAGATTTTTAAAACAGAATGGACTAAAATTACAATAATCTTAGCAACTATATGACTCTTACTTTACAACCTGATTTATCTCTTACTAATTTAAGGCAGATTTTTTCCCCAGTCTTTTTACAAGCCATTTCTATATGAAGTGGCAGGAGGCTCTTCTCTTAAATAACTTGAGAGGCATATTCAGGTGACCCGAATATGAATCTCAGATTTTAAATATGACACTGCATGAAGTATGCATCAATTAGCAAATCTATAATATTCATGCAATTTATTAATTATATTTTCACAATCTGTTGAATGGGTTTTTAATAACTTACTTGAATACTTTCTTAATTTACTTTGAAGATCAGGAAGCTTACACTGAACAAACTTAAATGGTACTTGAATGACTGGCAAGATAGATAATGTGCTAAATTGGGGGGGGGGAGTGCCACTTTCTGTTTATATGGGCTACCATACTTCCTGATCTTTGCCAATTTCTATTACAATTTCTGTTATTTTTTCTGGATTTATCAAGATGCTGATATATTTTACTCTTTAAGTGAGATTCCAAGCTTTTATTTTACTCAAACAGACTTTCATTTCTTGGCTGTTCTCCATCACCTGTTTCTCCCTTGTTATTCAAACTGGCACTTCTGATTTTACTCGGAAGAAGGCCTTTTATAGTACATGTCAGAATTTGAAGGCAGACTGATCCCTTGTGCATTATTTTCCAGGCATCTTTTACTAAAAGACTGGAAGGATTATTTTTTTTAAAATGAAGACCTATTGGCTATTTATTTATTTATTTATTTATTTATTTGTTTGTCAAACATGTACAAGATAGCAGGTATAGGTATAAACATAAACATAATCAAAGTGAATACAGATAGATGAGGACAATAGGACAGTAGGACAGGGACGGTAGGCACGCTGGTGCGCTTATGCACGCCCCTTACAGACCTCTTAGGAATGGGGTGAGGTCGACAGTAGACAGTCTAAGGTTAAAGTTTTTTGGGTTTGGGTTTGGCTATAAAGGAGGCCTTAAAACAATGGCTTTATTTCCTGGAACAACAAAAAAATATTCTGCTGATGTACTTGCAGACTTCCCATAGGTTTACTTAATACCAGGTCTGATGGGCACAATTCTTCCCTCATTTAAATTTTAAGTATTCCCTATATCCCTAGCTTGCAGAATAAACAGGCTGATGCCTTGTCTCACCATCCACAACATTGTATGCCCTACAGTACCCTTCACCATTCCATCCTGTACTCTCCCTCATTTCTTTTACCTTTTGTGAGCTAGAACGTGTGTTGGCTTTCCTGCATTCATTTCACATGTTGTCAGAACAGATTCCAAAGCAAATAGCTCATGAACTGGAATAATGTATATGACATTGTGGTGGCTGAAGTGCTAAAAGCACTCTTCTTTAATTGCTCACTCAGAGCACACTTCCTTGCTAAAGAGGTGCTAAAAGTGCTTGCAAGGCTTTCTGTTTCAGTGTCCATGTCACCAGTTTTGTTTTGTCAAAGAAGTCAATGCTTACTTGCAAATTTAATGTTACCTCTCTGAAATGTCATGCCCCATGCACCTGTTAAGTCAGTTGTAAGTATATAGTACTTATGCATAATGTACAGTTAGTTAATTGTATAACTTCTTTTCCATAAGTGTCCCCAGTAATGTAACCAAACAGCTAAACCCTATTTACTTTGGCATAAGAATTTGCCTCTGTTATATTGTTATAATTGTACAAAATGTGTGAGAGGTCCGTAAGGCAGCTATTAAACAGGCTTGATTAGAAGGTGGATATTAGAAGTTTTCTGTAAGTTTTGACTTTATTTTTAGGGTAAGCATATGTAGGGACTCACTAACGTCACATTAGACAATCAAAACCTACTGTTCCTACAGTCTGTTTCTTGGGAGGTACCAAAATCTTGGAGCCTAAGTCTTTGGCTGAAAATGTTGAAAATAATTCCACATAACCTAACTTGAGGAATAATTTTTAATAAGTCATTTTCTGTCACAATTTCATGTTTCTTTTGTGCCAAATAATTTCCCTGGTGCTTCATGTATCAATTTTTGAATGTCATTGATGGGCAGCGAATTGCAATTAAAAAAAATGGCTATTATTTCTTTATGGTCAGGTTCTGGGCATTCCATTCATAAGTAGAAATAAACTGGATATGTTTGGGATATATTTTCTTTTTCTTTTTAATAATTTTTTAATTTTATTTTATAACATATAAAAATGCCATTTTTCATTAAACAGTGTGTTGTCTGGGTCAGGGGTGGGTTCTAACTTACCTTGCTGCCGGTTCGCTTCCTCCCGCGCTGCGTGGGCATGCACGCGCTTTGTGTGTGCATGCACAGTGCTGAAAATCCAGCTTCTGCACATGTGCACAAGTGAAAAACAGCTTCTGTGTGTGCGCAGAAGCGAAAAACAAGATGGCGGAACCTATGGCGCTGCCAAGAGAACCAGTTCAGGGGCGTGTCCAGCCGGCCATCGCTGCCGGTTCAGCGAGCGGGGAAAAATTCCCACTACCGGTTCTAAAGAACCGGTTCGAACCGGCAGGAACCCACCTCTGGTCTGAGTACATATATTTTTAGAAAATAATATGTTTGGGGTATTTTCAATGAACTGAATAGACAGAGGGACAACTTTTGTTTCAAAAATTCTTAGATGAGCCCTTATAAATCAGAACATTACACTAGTGAAATCCTTTCTGAAAATCAACATATTTCCTCGTGATAACCTACACTGATACTCCATTTACAGGATAGGAAAGCCATAGCAACTCTAGACATACATCAGACTGAAATCGTAGCCCTGAATAATATGCATGAAGTCCAATTCTATGTCTTATAGTAATTTTGTTCAGTTGACAATTATTCCCATCACCCCAGTTAATTTAATGTATGTCCTGTCTTGGATGGTGTAGATTTGAGGATATTTAGACAAGATTTCAGAAGTGTTTTGCCATTGCCTATTTCCTAGAGAGAAAGTGATTGTCTCAAGTTCACCCAGCTGGCTTTGTCCCTAATTTGGGACTAGAACTCATGTTTTCCTGGTTTCTAGCCTGGTGCCTTAACTACTACACCAAATTGGCTTCTGAATCTAGATTTAGTGTTGTTTTAATGTTAATAATTGTTTACTAGTTCTGAGTAAATTTTATTGCACTGATTTGTAATTATTGGATGGTTGATGCAGGAGAATATGTTTTATATTGTACCTTGGTAAAGGCATATTATTATTATTCATGACCATGAAACTGATAATTTTTTTTCAAATTATTTTTAAAAGATCAAATAAAATCTATAGTTGCGTTTTTCTAAAATAGATTCTATTTTTCTCTCCTATGAAGTTAATGTTTACAGTTTAACTTACAGTTACTATGCATGTGTCCAAAATATGCTTTTAAAATGTACAATTAAATATATAATACATTTCCCAATTACATAAATTTTGTTCTCTACAACCTTTCCAGATATATTTAAAACTATTAAATCAAAAGCAATGGTTTAAAAGAGAGGGAGAAATCATTTCATCTCACTCTGAAATCTATAACATAATTTAACATTCTGAACATTTCTTAATTCTGGGATACAGAAAAACTTCCGAGAGAACTGAAATTCAATTTACAATGCTTCTGAAAATTCTGAGTTGGGAAAATTCATATTTTGAGCAACATAGTTATTTTTTGCCAGCATAATTTATGTAAAATATCTTATGTGTTCCAAAAACTTAGAAGAAAGCATTGGAATGTAAAGGTTTTGTATGTAAAGAGGCTTAATGGTATGAAGACAGGATGAAAATAAGAGGAGTCATACATGGACATAATGGTAAATTTCTTAAGATTGGGAAAAACATTTGGTGTGAAAGGGGCAGATGGACCTTAGGTTTTTGTTTTCCTTATTTTGTTTTGAATGTTGTTCAAACCACAAATTTTATTATTCAAATAAAAATACAAAATACTATCTGGGTATATCTCTTGGAGTATAACCAAGACTTTTTTTATAGGGTTTGCTTGAGACTCCAAAATGAAAGGGAAGGTTGACAAGACTTCATTGAAGGATTAATGGGCTCTGTTCAACATGGTAAATCAGATGTAAATGAAATTACAGTCTTATTATATCTTATTAAAATTCATCTATTTTGCATTTTGGTGTAAGCCCCATAGAACCTCTAAGCAGAGAAGTATTTTTCAGAGTAGTGTTTAAAATTGAGGTAATTGTTACATGCAGTAATTTGCTTCTTATTACTGTATGCAGTTATCTCATTACTATATGCAATTGTTTGGAGTAGATTAATATAGATGTTAATACTGTTTTTATGTTGTTGAACCAGTTTTTAACTCCTGATGATTGCCTGAACTGATCCTTGCAGTTTTGTTGGTAAGGTTTTTCAGAAGTGATTTGCCATTTCCCTCTTCCTAGGGTTGAGAGAGAGTGACAGGCCCAAAACCACCATCTGGCTTTGTACTTAAGGGGGTCTAGCCTGGTTCCTTACCATTACACAAAACTGGATCTAGCATATATAGAGAGTGGGGTGAATTAATATTACTAAATATTATTGTGGTAATTTCATATTCCCTACCTGTGTCAGGTATTGCTTTTACTGTACAGACAGAAACATGACCAGCCATCATCTTCAAGACATTTCTTGTAGAATTTCTATTGGAGTAAAGTAAAATAAATAAAAATAAATAAAATGCATGGAGAGAAATTCCTGGGCAGTTTAGGAGTCCTAAAATGAAAATGTGTAAATTGGTTCTTACCATAGGGGGAAAAAAAAAAAACCTTTGCAAGATTGATGCACATCACATCATATCACATCACATCATTGAGCCGTGGTGGTGCAGTGGTTAAAATGCAGTATTGCAAGTTAACTCACTGCTCACTGCCAGGAATTTGATTCTGACCGGCTCAAGGTTGACTCATCTTTCCATCTTTCTGAGGTTGGTAAAATGAGGACCCAGATTGTTGGGGGCAATATGTTGACTCTGTAAACCGCTTAGAGGGGGCTGTAAAGCACTATGAAGCAGTATATAAGTCTAAGTGCTACTGCTATTTATTATATTTTTTTTGATGAAGAAAAATTTAGTCTGAATTCTGCATATACTAATATTTTTAAATGAGTTAAAATACATAACCTGTTAATGCTTCTGCCTTCAATCAGGACTAGAAGCATGTAAATGGACATTCATGAATAGAGAATTTTAATAAACATATTTCTTCAGAATATCTAAAGCAGGGGTCATGGCCATAGCCTATTCGGAATTGGGCCGTGTGAGTGGCTGGCATGCGTGTCTGTACACAGCTCAACTTGTGCAAGCAGTGCGCTGGTGGGAAATCGCGTGCATGCACGCTGGCCCACTGCTCACGCAAGTTGAGCTGTGTGTGTGCGCGCCCGGCCGCCACTCACACAAGGGCTGCATGCACTTGCACACTGGCTTGCCACTCACACAGCCCAGTTCCCCTCTCCCTTCCCCAGCCGGGTCACTGAGCCACAGAGGTTGGGGACCGCTGGTCTAAAGAACATATTACAAAAAAATTAGAATCATAGAATCACAGGAAGGGATGTTGTCTTAGGGAGGATAACTTCTGGTCCAGACAGGATAAAGCCATAAAAAATGGCATGTTTGTTTTCACTTAGCATGACAGGCAAACCTACCCACTTTGGTGTGTAATATTTTTCATGTTGATGTCTGCATACGCATGCGCACACGCGCACACACACACACACACACACACACACACACACACACACACACACACACACATCTAAACGTAGCCCTAAAAGCATCAAAAGCATTGCCTTATCTGACAATGAAACTGAAACTAATAAATTGAAAATGTTCTTAGCTTTTGAATGCATCTGTTGTTTCTCTTGGTTCTCTGTGTTAAAATAAAAGTAACTTATCTAATTCATGAGAATGTTGGTTCAACATTTACAGCTCCTGCAGAGACATTAGAGGGTATAATTAAAATGCAGTGACATCTGGATATGAAAAAACCAGATGCGACACATTGCAGCGGTGCAGACTAAAAACATAAGCTTAATGTGCTGATACATTTACTGTAAACATACATTCATTCAAATGTTAGAACCTTTTTCCTTCTCAAGAGATGTATAATAGGAATGACAAATCAACAAAGGAGGTCTTAGTTGCTAAGTTCTACTGAGGAAGGGAAAGGCAAAGTTACACCAGCCTGTCTAACCTGCTCCTTGAGACATTCAGCCTCACCTACTCTATTATCATTACAGAGAACCATCTGGAATATGTTCTCCATAAGGGTCATTTGAATATTTAATTTCATTCACCTGCTAAAGTCAATTTTCAGTAGTATATGCTAAAGGATACCTCACAATATATCAGGTATAACATTAGTAGCAGCACACTTAACTAAAAATTAATTTATTAGATATCCATGCAAAAGAATTTGAACCAGACCATTTTTTAAAATAATTCCTAGTATTCCAAATCCACCAGTTTGCACATATGGCTCTCATTTAAATATGTTTTAATTAATTTCAAAAAAAAAAAAAAAAAAAAAAAGATCAAGCCGAAAACGAGATGGCGATGCATGCACAGTGCCGGAACCTCAGCTTCTGTGCATGCGCAGAAGAAAAAAAAACCAAAACAACAAATTAAAAAAAAAGAAAAAAATTAAAAAAAATTTAAAAAAAAAAAAAAAAAAAAAAAAAAAGAACAGGTTCATGTGAATAAAATAACTGCCTGGAAATTCTGCTCTAATGTCTAATATGGAATGGGGAGAAGGAAAATTACCCCATTACAGGTAATCCTGGATTTACAATGATTCATTTAGTAACCTTTTGAAGTTACAACAAAAGTGACTTATGATTGGTTTTTAGACTTACGACAGCATCCCCACAGTCATGTGATCAGCATTCAGGCAACTGGCATTATTTATGACAGTTGCACTGTCTTGGGATCATGTGATCACCATTTTTAACCTTTCCAGATGGCTTCTGACAAGCAAAGTCAATGGGTGAAGCCAGATTCGCTTAACAACCACATGATTCACTTAACATCTGCAGTGATTCACTTAGCAACTGCAGCATAGATGTTGTAAAATATGGCATAACTCACTTAACAACTCATCAATTGTGGTCATAAATCGAGGACTACCTGTACATGCAAGCCATAATCAGATTGTTCTAAGCAGACCTATTTTTTTTAACATATTGAACAATTAAACAACCAGTAAAATCAAACTTAATTTTGATTATATATTCAAGAAACATTTGTGACAGCTGAACAAAATAAAAACAATCCTGTAACTTAATTATTGTTAACCTTAATAGAACAATTTGATAAATATTAAATTTCATAAAAATTAAAGGATCTAATACAACAAATTTATAATAGGTCTTTCTGTCTGGCCCCTGGAACAAAGTGATACAGCATGGCATTTCCTCTGCCTGATTTTCCTCCCATGTTTGCTGCTGTATAAAGCATTCTCTCAGCAGCTCTTTTTTTGGTGTCATCTCACTGAAGTACTCCTGGATGCTCTGGGTTTCGTCCAGAACAGTGGCTTTGATACTCACCAGACCCCACCCACACTCTCTTTGGCTGGTGTACAGCCTCTGGGTATTGCACCTGTTGTGGAAACCTCATACATTGTGATGAGCTCCCAGGTCTTCACATAAGCAACCTCTATGTTATCCTTTGACAAGCTCATTATACCAGCTGGGTACCTGATGATTGACAGGACACACTTATTGATGCTATCTCCCTTGCCTCTTCCTCATGGTTCCTGTGTGACTCTGGGATGCCAAGGTTCCTGTAATTGGTCTATACTGTATGTCTGATATGTGGCCCACTGGTAATTCCATCACATCTGTCTTAAATGTTTTCCATCTCTTTCCTACCATCTGACCACTCTTCTTTGGTCTGAATGACATCCCAGGGTCCTCAACTATAGATACATGTTAGGTGGACCAGTGAGTTGATGACTTGTTCACTCTTAGCATTCAGCTTGATGTCATCAATGTAGAAAAGGTGACTGATGATAATTCCCTCTTGAACTTGTATCCGTATCCATTACGTTTTTTTAAAAAAATAAACATCCTCTGAAATACTATCATTAACCTTAGAAATATTTCTCCTGATACATTCTACCTGTTGCTTAAAAACAAAGAAAATTCCATGTACTTATTCCATCATCTTTCTCCCACCATAAAAGTACCTGAATATCTGCATGAAAAATAACCTTCCCCAATACCACAATTTTAAATGAATTCCTTGTTTCAAATGTAACTGCCCATTTTTTTCTGCTTAATACCAGTCTTCCTCAATTTATAGTGAGTACCAATAATCATAAAATGTTATTTTAAAGGCAATAGTAAATTCCCAAATCTATTTGAAAATTGGAACATAGGAAACTTCCATTTTGTTTTTTGTTTTTCTTAATTTAATAATTTAGAAAACATTAATTGCCAAAACACACAACAGGAAAATTACATACTGTATATAAGAGAAATGTTCCCAATAATTTCTTTAATATTTCATGTGACCATTCTGTGAATGTTTTACAATATTTTACAAAGTGATGAGGAATGAGATGCAATATATGTATATTTAGCAAGAGAAAAAAAACTAAATAAATTCAAAAATTACAATTTTCTCAATCTCAATCTAATGCAATTTTCACAAACAATGATGTTTTTCTTAGTAAAAATACTGATTATAAAACCATTATAAGGCTTTTCTGTCAATCAGCTTATTATGTGATTATAACACTTTTGAAATTAGTCATACTTTGGTCTACATTATACTGTAGTCTCCCTTGGAGATCAGAACTCTTTGAACTTTTTTTTAAAGATTCTGCATTAGCTTCTTTTTTTGTCCTTTTTAGTTTCAGTATTTTCTACACTGGCGTCATACTTTCTTAATCACTTTAAAAATAGACTTTGCTCCATCTTCTAAAATAAAGTAATAAAGTGGCCAAGGATGCTTTTGAGCATCCATCTAATGTTGATACAGGGTCTCCTTATCATTAAATGTACATACTCAACCATGAAAGTCTTTTCAGTGAAAGCAAGCAGTATGAGGGGAAAAAGCATTAGGAAGAAAAGTCAATCTCTCAGCAAAAAGGCAATGCATAAGGCTATGCACTTAGCAAAATTGCTCAGAAATGTATGTGTATATTATATGCTGGGCTTATTTACAACAGTGCTAAATATTTTATGCCCTGTATACCAAGACCATAATTGGAAAAAAAACTAAAAAATGAAAACATGGAATTATGTTGGGCCAATTACACAGCTGAAAATACAGGGTAACAGGATGCTGTTGGTACCTATACCTTTGATTATGGTTAGAGGGCCAGAAATTATATACTGGAAAAAAAATCTACATTCTCCAATTAGTTTTTGAAGTAGATATTTTGGTTCAACTATAATCAGTTTAATTTGAGTAGGTTACAGGAGAGACAAATGGTAGCAACTCCAACGTGTTGGTAGTACGAGAACTGAAGTAAGAACCATTAGTTCTTAGGTTATAGTTGCCAGCTATATAAACAGAGATCAACTGCTAAACTTCAAGGATACCCAGCAACATGCCTATATCTGCTAATTTCTGGAAAAAGTGGGAGAGAGAAACTGATTTCTTTTTGTCAGCAGCTTGCCTCCATACTAAAAATACACCATCTTTTCTACTATGACATATCTGTTACACACCTCTGCCCTATACCCTGCTCATATGAGATGGAAAAGGTAGAGAAAGAATAAGCATTAGAGCATAATTTTGAACTGTCATCTCAGAAGAGACAGACTTGAATGTTTTATTTATTGGAAGGTCTACCTGGATACAAAATATCCTTTGGGTGGCAGATTATATAAATGCCCTATTTTGAAATGTCCATTTGCAGTATTACAAGACAGCTGTCTGACAGGCTGGGCAATAAAGTTTCTGCACTGCCAGCAGTTCTGAAATTGGAAGGAAGGAGTTGAGAGCTCTGAGGTTGGGAGAGGGAGACAAGAGAAATTTACTCTTATTGATGAGAGTAATACAAAGATGGTAGCATCTGAAATGGGGAAGCAGAATGCTGAACTAGTAGGGAATACTGGGTGAAATAGAAGAAAAAAGATATTGCTCCTTTCCATTGTCTTGAATCAGGAAAGAGGAGGAAAGGAATGAGTTGAGATGCGAATGGGATATGGACAGGGGTGGGTTCTAACTTACCTCGCTGCTGGTTCGCTTCCTCCCGTGCCACATGACCGCGCCTCATGGGTGTGCACGCGTTTCACGTGTGCGCGCATGCGCAGTGCAAAAAAAAATCAAAACAAAAAGCCAAAAACAAGATGGTGATGCATGCGCAGTGCCAGAAACTCGGCTTCTGCGCATGCGCAGAAGAAAAAAAATTCAAAAAAAAAATTCAAAAAAAAGATGGCGGTGCCCACAGACCGGCACCGACCGAACCAGATCCGTGACGTCATCGTGACATCACCAGCAGGTCGCTACCGGTTCGGCCAAACCGGTCCAAACCATGAGAAACTCACCTCTGGATATGGAGATGATGAATTACAGTAATGGCAGTTATGTTATCATATGGCAACTGCTTGACTTCAAGGCCACTAAGTGCTGTGTAAAGGCTTACTTGATTAATGAAAATGGAGAAAGAGAAAGAAACAGGTTAAAAACACTGCAGGAATAAGAGTCATTTGCATCATATGATCCTGTTAGATTCTTTCTCATGTATGGAGACTGTGAGGAGCTGGATGGGGATGAACATTTTGATTCAATCCTAATAACTGAGTAGCTGTGGTTTTCATATCCCCTTGGTGCTGGTGACTTTTTGTCTTTAGTTTTGGATGGGAGGATGGAATCCCCAGGCAGAATTTGTACAATTTGGGAGTCCTCCTGAATTCTTTGTTCCTGCTTAGAATAGCTGGTGGCAGCTATGGTCAGGAAATTTCATCTTGACCATTAATAGTATCAGTATTTGGATTGGGGGCCCTTCTCACAGTCACTCCTGCATCTGTCAACTTCTACTTGGATAGCTACAATTTGATCTACATGGCTCCCCTTGAAGACCATTTGAAAGCTGCAAGTGATTCAAAATGTGGTAATATGGATAGTTATGGGCATACCTCAATATGTTATACCACTACTTCATAAACTCATTAGTTTCCAATAGGCTTCTGAGTATAGTTCAAAAATTATTATCTAGAAAACTCTTCATGGCATAGGGCTAGGATAATTGTAGAATGACCAGCTCCCATTAGATCTCACCAAAACTAAAAAATTCAAATGGCTCAGATTTTATTTGCCATTTGTAAGGTACTGAAGACCTGGCTGTTCCCGTGGGATTTGGGCCAAACTACCGACTTATCTCTATATAACAGTGATGGCGAAAATTTTTTGGCTCGGGTGCCAAAAGGGTGCGTGTGCGCATGATAGAGTGCACGCGCGTGCCCATACCCATAATGCAATGCCCTCCCGTGCGTGCGCGCACAACCCCCTGCACTGCCCCCCGATGCATGCGCACAGACCTCACTGAAGCCTCCGGACTTCCGGTAGGCCCGTTGGGTCCATTTTTCGCCATCCACAGACTCCGGAGGCTTTCCTGAAGCCTGGGGAGGGCGAAAACGGCCTCCCCCTCCTGCCCTCTAGAACGGCGAAAATCAGCTGGCCAGCGCGCACATGCGCGCTGGAGCTGACATAGGGCAACACCTCGCGTGCCCTCAGATATGGCTCTGCGTGCCACCTGTGGCACGCGTGCCATANGGCCGGCGGCAGAAGAAATGGGCCGAGGTGTGGGAGGCCTGACTACAACTGTCCAAAGCCGAAGAAGTTCCTGAAGACCTCTGACAGCGAAAAGGAAGGCTGGGGGTGAGCACACAAGTGAACTTCCGGTTGGCCTGTTGGCCTGTTTTTGCCATCCCCAGGCTTCAGGAGGCTTTCCTGAAGATGGGGAGAGTGAAAACAGCCGAAAAGAAGGCTGAAAATCAGCTGGCCAGCGCACACATGCGTGCTGCAGCTGACATAGGGCAACGCCTCGCGTGCCCTCAGATATGGCTCCACGTGCCACCTGTGGCACGCGTGCCATAGGTTCGCCATCACTGCTATATAACATATTGATCAATGAATTCAATTTTTCATCTCTTTTGTTTACTTTTGATACATATTTTTATGATCATTTAAAAAAATTCTTAGGTATATTTTATGAGTTGGGCATCCCTGCAAGGTAAATGGAGGGATGAATGAAGGAAGGAAGGAATACTTCATTGACGCTGGGCAATTGCATATGGTTTCATTCTTGTCTGTAATAAAGACTCATATTTACCTAAGTGTGGCTGACTTTGGAAAACTTCTGCCAAGTGAAGCTGAGGAATTGAGCTAAGCCAAGAGATGTCAGAACTTCTGTGATTCACTTCCAAGTCCTTACTGAGAGAGCCTGACAGCTTGATTGTCCATTCCTATTCCTATTCTGAAAATGGTACTTCTAATATAGGGATTTTTAAAATCTACATTAACTTTAACTTTATCATACCATAGAAAACCATGCCATTCAAACCCCAGATCACAGCCTTCAAGTTTTAAAATGCTTTTATTTGTCAGCAACACCCACTCTTTCAGCCAACTCAAATAACAGACTACAAAATACAACTTCAAATCAGCCTGTCCCAAAGGAGTTCCCCTATTTCTGTTTGTCACGTATGAGCTTATGTATTTTCCCACACTATAAGAACAATATGAATAGGGGTTCCAGAAATACATAGTACTTTTTCATAGATAACCTTGAGTTAAATTGCTAAAGATTCTGAAATGTGAACAATGTCAGTATTTAATACTGCTTAGTAGGTAGAAAAGTTACTTCATAGCTATGTTATTTAACTATCTGAGCAATACTGAGAGTGAATCAAAGTGTATTTCTAGAGCATCTTTAATTATTACAGCTGCAGTGTGGTTACAGTCAATTTTAAGACTAAATATAATTTCAGCACTCAATATGTGCCCTATAAAAGAATACTCTAATAAAGCATATATCATAGGGATTCATCAAATGTTCTCTCTAACCTATTACCCCCTCTGCAGTTTACAAGCTTGTATTGTTTCCTGCAAATCCCAGAGGGGGTTGGAGAAGAAAATTCAATTTTAGTTATATGAATTTATTGAAAAAAGCAAGCAAACCCTTTTATGAATGTTAATAAAGAGAAAGGATTGGGAATGGAGAACATATGGAGTAGAGAAGGAAAGTGGAGAATTGGAAAAAGAGAGAATGAGGAAAAGAGAGGAAAATCTGAGGAAATTGATTAGGCAAACCATTTCTCAATCTCCAATATTTATGAATCAATTTGACATAAGGATTTGTGTGAACAATGAGATGCAAGCTTGCTTTTTGTTAATAAGAAACTATATAGCCAAAAACAAAGTCATTGAGAAACAAGGGGAAAATAGCACAAGACAATTTCAAGTCCTGCATACATATGAAGGGATAAAACCCTTCTAAATTGAGAAATGTAACCTAGTTCTAATGATGACAAATTATTCTTAATAGTTATAACAAAGTGACTTTTGGACTTAATTCCCAACACATAGTTTTAACTTTTGTTGCATTTGAAACTACAGTGGTACCTTGGTACAGGGGTGAAATTCAAAATTTTTCCCTACCGGTTCTGTGGGCGTGGCTTGGTGGGCATGGCAGGGGAAGGATACTGCAAAATCCCCATTCCCTTCCCACTCCTGGGGAAGGATATTGCAAAATCTCCATTCCCACCCTACTCTGGGGCCAGCCAGAGGTGGTATTTGCTGGTTCTCCAAACTACTCAAAATTTCCGCTACCGGTTCTCCAGAACCTGTCAGAACCTGCTGAATTTCACTCCTGCCTCGGTACTCATTGTTAATTGATTCCAGGAGGCATGACAACTACTATCAATCAATCACAATAGAGCTGGAAGGGACCTTGGAGGTCTTCTAGTCCAACCCCCTGCTCAAGCAGGGGACCCTATACAATTTCAGACAGATGGCTGTCCAGTCTTTTCTTCATCCAGTGATGAAGAATCTACAACTTCTGAAGGCAAGCTGTTCCAGTGGTTAATTGTTCTCACTGGTTAGAAAGTTTCTCCTTAATTCCAGGTTGCTTCTCTCCTTGATTCATTTCCATTCATTGTTTCTTGTCTTGCCTTCTGGTGCTTTGGAAAATATGTTGATCCCCTCTTTGTGGTAGCCCCTCAAATATTGGAATACTGCTATCATGTCACCCCTAGTTCTTCTTTTCTCTAGACTAGTCATACCCAATTCCTGCAACTGTTCTTCATATGTTTTTGTCTCCAGGCCTTTAATCATCTTAGTTGCTTTTCTTTCCAAAGTCTCAATGTCTTTTTTTTGTAATGTAATGTACTAAAAACATTGAATACCAAACAAACCACATGACTTTCCATATGACCCTTTGTTTTGGCCAGGAAGGACTTCCTGTCTGTCCCTTTTCCTATGTCAGCAACCTTCCTAGCATGTCTATTCTCCACAGCTGTCTCCCTCTTCCTATTGCAGTGCATTGGGTTCCAAACAAATGATGAGAACTGGGACAACGTTTTCATGTCAAAATGCATTCAATACCAAATTTGATGAATTTTGAAGAAGTCGAGTTCCAAAGTACCACTGTATATCTATGTTAGAGTATCATTTGCTGTCTTTTCTATCTTTGTTCTTGTTTCCTTTCTGCTTTCCCTCCTACTCCCACATCTCTCAACAAAGTCCCTGAATAGTTATTTGCAGGTGTGTGGATTTCTTTAGCTTATTGTTGCCAGTATGGGAGATTTAGAAGCCTGCATGTCTGGACTGCTACTACCTCTTTTTGATAACTACTATATTATTAGTGCACATAAGACATACAATTAATATTGCTATATGCTTTTTTTCTTTTTTGCTTCAATGGTTTTTAAGTGATGTAAGAAATCAAGGTACGTCACTGGGTCTTAATAAATAAGAGATGGAGGCAAAGTTTACATTAATAATTGGGTGACTTTCCTGAGGAATTAACTGCTGACTGAAAAATAAATTTCTCACTACCATGAGACATGATTATTGATATTTACCTGTTATTACTTCTGTGTAGCTTTGACAGCTGGATGAAAGGTAAAATATCAAAATAAGATAAATTGTGCCATGTTGCAGAAGAAGAAAACCTCTTTCAAAGGGGTTTACATTAAAAGGTTGTTTAAAGTATATGTTTAAAAATATCAAAATATTTTATTACGATTTTTGAATAGAAATTTTAAATTTAAAATATAAATTTCAGAATAAAATTATATTAATAATAAAATCATGTATAGGTGTTTTATTATATCTGCCATAGAAGTCAAAAGATAAAAGATTATGCCTAAGTCTGAAGAATTTAATATGCTCAGATAGTTCACAGGTTTTCAGATATCCATGGTGCTAAGCATTCTGGAGCTCCATGCTAGGGAGCTAATTTCAGTGTGTGCTACATCCTTCAGTTTTTGATATATGATCATTTTGGCTTGATAATAGCCAGCAGAGTTTAGCTGTTCTTTAGATAGGCCAAGAATGGTTAATTTATTTTCTACTGTCAAGGCCCATGAGAAACATAGTTATCCATTAGAGTCAGTGGTGTTGGGCCTAATAGAAAAAAAGATGTTTCAACTAATAAGTCAAAATTACCCTCCAAGTCTTATGTTTGATTTTGGGCACCTCTACCTCGCGTTTGAGGGCTTCATTAATATTGCTTTTTGGTGTAGCAAGTATTGATCAGAAATTTAAATGACCTTGCGGGGTTGTTCTGTAATGAAATGGCTAACCTGTGCTGCATATATTGTAAGATCTGGGGCAATGTTTTGCCCTCAAATATTTAAGGGCTGCAGGAACAAATCCTCCTCCTCCTCCTATATCTCCAAATAGCCATCAAGGATCTACCTGCTGTTTCATTTATATGTTCATGGCAGGCTTTCCAAGAGGTATGGAATATTGTCACAACATATTTGAAGGATGTTTGTTCTAAAACCATTATGTTGGGCTTTTGGTGATTAATATTTAGCTTATGTAGACCACAATAATGTGTAACAGCACTCAATGTTCTTCTGAGCCCACTTCAAGAATAAGAAAGATCACAGCATATAGAAAAAGAGGGATCTAATATCCAAACATTTAAGGAGTGTAAACAAAAAAGGGATCTAGGATTTTTGCCACATTGTTGATATAAAAGTTGAATAGTGTGGGTGCTATGTACGTCCTATGTTCATAGTTCCAATGACACCTTTAGAACTGTGTATATTCCTTGTGAGTGCTCTTTGAGAGCTACATTTTACTCAAAACAAGATTTTAGAATGTAGCTTCTGGATTAGAAATCACAATCGTCTGTCAGTGTTGGTATTTCACATATTTTCCCATAACAGGAAAATTTGAGATATTGAATCAAATTCTGACTTAAACTCAAGAAAAGCTGCATATAAGGGAGATTTATATTTATGAATAAAATTCTCTATTATAAGGCACAGGACAAATATTTCATCTAGTATGGAATGGCCTACTTAGAATCCAGCCTATTTGAGTCCGATAATTCCTTTGGAGTCTAGCCAGACCTGTAAATTCTAGTTCAAATATACTCTATAGCAGCGGTTCTCAACCTGTGGGTGGCGACCCCTTTGGGGGTCGAACGACCCTTTCACAGGGGTCGCCTAAGGCCATCGGAAAACACATATTTCCGATGGTCTTAGGAACCGAGACACCGTTCCTCTATCTGTCCACATACGAGTACCCGGGGATGGTGCGACGTACGGGCGGCCCTCGAATGCGCAGGTGCCGACGGAAGGGCCACATGTGCTAGCCCGTCATCTTGGTGCCACGCCCCCTTTATCACCTCATCGCTTCTTGCCTGGCAATGTGCACGTGCGGGGAGGGGGAGGGGCCGGGGTCACAGCGGCAGGGCAGGGGTCGCGGCATTAGGAAGGTTGAGAACTACTGCTCTATAGTATATTTTTACATTATTGCTTTTCTTCAATACTTATATTTGAGATATTAACTTTTGGTCACTATGGATGAACAGAGAACTAAAGAGAGATACCCACCAATCCAAATGTTGCTTGGGCATCCCTGGTAGAATACAGTCAAATCTAGGTGTTTTCCATAGGTTTAGGGATTCTATAAGTTTAACAGTTTCTAAGAAAATTACTAGTGGCCAATACTCATGGTCTATTCCATCATATAGCTTACTAATACTACTGTTGTTTATGTGTTTGTTTGTTTTTTATTAACAAATTTATATAGCTGCCAGTTCATACATAGGTGACTCAGGGTGGCTTACAACGTTTAAAAAATTCACCACAAAATAAAAACCCATTAAAAAAATCCCACCTCACCCCATCCCACCCCAACTAAAATGTTCTTCCCATACAAAGATGCTCACCCAATACATTGCAAACTTGTTGTTCTTTTTAAAACTATTTTACTGTATATTTATAACTAAATTGCTAAGAAATTCTTTTATTTGTTTGTTTAGTTTTTCAAAAATTCTGGTCCGGTTGCCATACTGTTTAACCACTGCCAGACTTCAGATCTAGACCTTTCCCTTAACTGAAAGAAACTAGCTGTCATTTTAAGTCAACATTTACCAGAAAAGAAAAATTCTAAGAGATGTAGAACTAGAGGTACAAAAACGTTTTATAATAGGAGGAGGAGGAAATTGGAGGAACTCTGGGCATGAAAAAGCTGGGACTGTCTTAGGACTGACATAGCTGATATTACTGCTAAAATATATCATATGTTAATTCATTGCATACAACCACTTTCATTAGCATCATAATAGTGCAAAATTAACATTGTAACAACTAAGTGTGCTTTTTGGGGGGGTAGCATGTAATGCTTTGTCCAAATCTTTTATTTTTATTTTGGGAAAAAAAATAAAGTTTTCTTTTACAAGGGAACTTTTTTTAAAGAAAGCATCCTCCATTGGCCAGTATAATAAATACAAAATGTACCTATGTGGAAAGTTAATTTTAGAAAATCATTCATCTAACATATTGTATAGTTTGACCTTTAAAAAAGTAAATGTGAATGTTCTGGTTTGAGTCAAATACATCTCAAGGGATAAGAAGAATGTGAGTAAATTCAACAATATTTTATTTGGGAATCTGATTACTTCAAATACAAAAATGCCAGTTCATTAAAGTTCTGAAAATCATTTTTGGTCAGATCTGTGGCTATGAAGAAGATACTCAAAATAGATTTAGGTAAATTTATTTGAGGTTGGGATCTATTCTATAGTTTATGTTCTTTCATTCTGACTAATAATTGAGATTTTGTTTTAAAATATGAATATGAGAACATATGTTTCCAGATAAATTTCCTAATCTGTGCATTTTTGCATGCAATTTAGCACACACACGGACACATAACTAACAATATATTTTGGATTTTGGTATGCAAATTGAAAAGGATCTTCAATGTTAATAAATATTAATATATTAATAAAATATTAATATTGATGTTTTACTAATAATATAATATAGACCTTTTTCCTAAATGGTACATTTTTCTATTTTTTTAAATTATTCAGGAGCAACATTTATTGGCAATCTGCATTGCAATATCTGAAGTAGTGTGAATGTCAATGGACAGCTGTGTTTAAGTTTACATAATGGATCAAAAAGCATAAATCATGTAGGTTCTCATTAAAATGTAAACTAAAGTAATTTACCCTCCCTGATTCATCTTTGAAAAAAAAAATCAATCTTTTAGCAGTAGGCAAGTAGAGTAGTACTACCGGTAATTCCATCCCTCACCTTCCTAGAAACCATACTTAACAGGTCTAAAAATTAGATGTAACCTTAAGATTAGTCTCCTTTAAAATATTTGTTTATGGTAAATACAAACAGGCTGATTTTCTGATATTAAACAGTCTCCTTCCTTTCCTATCCAACCCGCCCCCCAACCAAGAACACAACTTGACATTTTTCACTAATGCTTTTTAATGAGCCAAAATATAATGAAATTTGCACTGAAGTTACCCAGCCTGGTGTTGCCTGGCAGCAGAGTGACATATGGTAAAACAGTTGTAATTTATTGGCAAGTGCTTTGTAATTCCCTATCTTTCCTTATTTTAGAAAGCCATCGCATTCTGACAGAGTGAACTGTGTCTTGATGTTCTCTGCTAAAAAAGAACTGATTGCTGCCAACAAGTACACACTTCTATTTTCAACCAAAATACTTCCTGAATTTCTATGGAACAGAACTTCATCTTTAAAATAAGCATTTACCTTGACTACAGGTTCTGTATATAGAGAAGAAAAATACTGTTATATTTCTTTCCTGTACATACTCTAAAATTCCTACCGATAGATTTTAAGCCATTGTTTTAACTGGATTGCTTTTAGTCCTTGACTTATGACTATAATTGATACCAGAATCTTCAGTCACTGAGTCAAGTAGTCATTACGTGAGATGCCACATAGCTGCTTTGCTTAATGACCACAATCTTGGCACTCCCACTTGCAGTCATTAAGCAATCTCCCATGTTATTAAGTGGGGGGAGCAAAACAGCTATCTTCTGGAGGGACTCAGCCTTGCATAGGGCTGAAACCCTCTCACAGGGGCCCCTTTCACTCTCAAAGACGCTGGCTGAAAAATTTATCCTGAAATCCAAGCAGAATTTTGACACAGGGCATATCAGGGTATTTGCATCCAGCCCCCAGAGATAACAGAACTCCCTCTGTCTTCTGGAGGCTGGCGACAAATGCTCCATACTGAAAACACTCCATGCCAAAATCCTATTTGGGTTTCAGAATGGACCTTTTTCAGCCAGTCCCAAGAAACCAGAAGGAGTTCTCTCAGCAAGTGGCAGTGACCTTCCACACTGGCTTCTGGATTTATTTTCTAGGGAAGCCCACAAGGAAGATTGCAAATGGCAATCACAGGATCTCAGAGTGCTTGATAACCAGTGGTAAGTGCAAACAGATTGCCAAGCTCCCAGACTGTAATAATGAGACTGGGGGGGGGGCACTGCAATGGCTGTAACCTTGAGCATAGGTCCTAAATTCCTTTGTTCAGTGCCATCATGATTTCAAATGGTCAGTGAACAAGTGGTCATTAACCAAGGACTTCATGAAGCTTTGTTTAGAGATGATGGAGGAGGGATTTTACACTATGTGACTATTTCTCATTAGGATCTGTATTTTTAGGCAACTGTGCATAATTATATGGACCTACCTATATGTCAAAAAGATCCAAATTCTTGCTCTTGTTTATAACCCAATGATTTTTAGTTCATTATCAGTAACTTTGTAACAAAAATATTATTTATAATATAGGCTCTAATCAAATAACTGGTCCATTATAAAATTAGTGTGGAACTTAGAATTTTCCATACTAACTAGATATGTCACAGAAATGCTTGGAATAGGAGAAATCTACTTATTCTTGTTTATAATTACATCTTTCAAATGATAGGACACAGAGAACTGAAGTAATAATAGCTATACAGGGCCCCTTTGAAATGAGATATGTTCTTTTAAAAAGAATTTTGTGATTGTTGTTCATTAGTTTTTGGTAATCTAAAATATTATTGTACTAAAAACAGCCATTTCTGTTTCTGATCAGATTTAAAAAAAGTGATGACTTGATCACTAGCAGTTATATCAGAATAATTCGTCATTTATGATTTACAAAGAGACATTGTTAATAACTATCAAAGCATATTAAGATTGAATAAAACAACTAAAATACAAAATGATAAAAATGGCATGAAAAGCATCAGAAATAATGTTCATGATGTTGTACGAGATGAAGTAAAGCTCTTTCTACTTTAAATGATAATGGCAAATGTCACATGAAAATATCTGTTTAGTTTGCAGTTCACACTTCAAACTCAGATTCTGTTGATAAATTTAATATGTTATAGGACATTAGAGTTAGTATGTTCGTGCACATTTTTTTCCATTGCAAATTGTTTACTGCAATTCTATCTGCTTGAAAATTGTATGAAGTTAGTTCAGATACATCTTAGGCCCTATTCAAGGGCATATGGAAGTATAAGTTATAACTGATGATCTCTCAACCTAGACAGGATTGAATGGAGTACTGGTTATATAAAGTATAGCTTTCATGGGAAACACATATATGTAAGCTCTAAGCCTGCAAATCTACACCCAATTTCTAATGAAGATTTGAGTAAAGACACTGGAAATACATTATTTTCTTTAATAAGAGCATTCCAGTTCATCAACTGATCAACTTTCAAGGTAGCTTTGTACTTGATTTTTTTAACTCTAAATTTATGAAGAAAGTTGCAGATTGGGATATATTTTAATGTTTTACAATAACACAATTAACTTCACTGAATTAACCAATAGATTCTGGGTGCTACAAAAGGGCAACATAATCTTCAATTTATTTTGTGGAGTTTCTTGCCTCTTGTAGACAACTGTGATTTGCCTTTGTTTTTCAGATTTCTAATTCTCAGTCTGATTTAAATAATTCAGCATAGTGATGTTTTAAATGTGACAACAGCAGATTTAAAATAGCAGATGGTGTAAATGAGGGTAAAGACCTATGACTGTTGTTTGACTATAGCTCTGTTTTATGTTTTATATTGGGTGAGTTGACTGTATGAGAAGAAATGCTCCCTGGCACAGTGTTCAATTAATCTAAAGCTCATTTTCTGACAGTATCCAAAAACTACCTCTGGTGGAAGGTGATATTGCATGAAGTTGAATGTCATAAAAAGGCAAAACTGAATAGATACTTTGGTATATTTGTATCCACACAGAGAAACTCTTCACACTGTTAGAAAAAGACACTCAAATATGAAGTTTTGTATTCTTGTTAATTAATAGAATCTTTTGTGCCCCAAGTTGAATAATTCACACTTCTGTACAAGATTTGACAGAAAGATTTAGCCTTCAAAATGATTGGATTTAATTTGCACTCTCAAGATGGGACATTGCGTTTACTGTTTCCTACATGACAAGCCTAATAGCATGAGGGTGGACAACTAAGTCACCAATAGTAGTAATTCTTACAAATTAGTATACAATATCACTGTTTAGGGCACAGTCCAATTAAGCTTAATTCCACAATGTAACTTTTGCAATGAAAAAAAAAATATTGATTTAAGCAGGAGGAATCTGATATGTTGTATGCAAAATATAGAGAGTTGTTTATTGACCTTGAGTTTCTAATTCTACATTCCCCCATACCTCTTTGATCAACTATGAGGCTTTATAATGGCTAGTTGCTCTGAGAAACCAGAAAGCTTACAACCAAGCCCTCAGCAAATACATCTGAGCTCCTTTCTCTGACAGTAGACTTCTAGGCAGACTTACTGAATAGTATTCTTATAATTAATATTGAGTATCAGCAATCCATATTTGTCTTAGAATTAAATCAGTGCAATATATACATGCAATTTATGTAATATTATTATTTATTATCTACCCCGGGGTCCCCAATCCCTGTTCCTCAGCCCACTACTGGGCCTTGAGATTTGTAACCAGGCAGTGGAGGTGGCGGATGAGCATGCCTGCATGCACATCCCCACCTATATGTGTGCCCAGCATTCATGCAAATGGAGCTGTGGGTGCGTGCACTTGCCCACAACTTGCGTGGAACCATCCCCTCTCCCCCTCCTCACTGGTCCGCAAAGATGGAAAGGTTGGGGAACTCTGATCTACCCCTTTAGTGCTCTAGGCAAAATACAAAGTTACTAAGAAGACATTTTAAACAACAGATATTTAAACAACGCTTGAAAAACAATAAAACTATGAGAGCAAAATAACAATAAATAGTATAGGGAGAAAATTTCAGTAAAGAATGGGTATGTAACGTGAAAAAAATCATAGAAATCCTTGGAGAAAAGGAGCTTGGCTTGGTACTAAAATATTAACAACAATACTGAACTGTCATTGGAAGAGTTTGAATTTGTGTTTTCTTCCATTGGCTACTGTGTTTTTGTCTGATTATTGTCTGACAGTAGTTATGCCCTTGGTTATATGCAGTGTCTTTGAGATATAACACTTACCCTTAGAAGACATGTTGTATCTTTGTCAGCATTTCTTTTCTGCATTTGGCTCTTCTTGTTCAATGGAGATTAGTTAACCAGAGCAGATATGTCATGTGGGCTGTACTTCTATTTATCCAACTCAAAAAGCTGTAATTGGGTTGCTAATACAAGATATAATCTAAGCAAAATGTCAGTCCTGCACCTGATGGCTGACAGTTGCCACAAAAGAACTTGTATACACTGTGTTTACTTGGAAGACAGAGAGGATTTTACAACTATTGGTTAGACATCTGTAGTTTCTAAGCTTCCATTATGATGAAAAATAGGCCTTTTGTAAAAAGATTCTTTTCATTTCTGAATAAATTAAACATTAAGCAACTCTCCATTGTTTAAAAGAAATGTGAAAGCTGTGATTCAAAGATATCACCCCCAAAATATATGATTAAAAACCTACCATAATTATTCTTGGAAGAGTATATGCAGATTTGACATTATTTGGAGGGCATTAGAATATCATTAGGTTTAATGATATTCCAGTCATGAACAGTATTTTTCAAAATATAGTATTATTGAAGAATATAATTTCTGATTAATAAGAGTTGCTTTCCCTCAGCTGTAGGATTCTGTGGATTTAAGTTCTTATTATGATGCATAACTAGGTAGTTATAGGGATATGGATATAAACATAAGTTGCAGAAATTTTGCCATAATCAAGTAAAATGTGGAAATACTATACTGTACACATTAGATCAGTATACATGAAGGGGTGAAGCTGTGCTGTTCTGTTAGAGTGGCTGTTAAAATAACCTAGGAAAGGAGGATGTGACAAGTAAACATATCTCCTTTATATATATATATAAAATACCTAAAACAGTAAGAATAAAGTTACTTACTGAGCCTATTCAGACTTGAGTTGGTATTTATGTTTTTGGCACTGTCTTTCAGGTATCCATAGTTTATCAACTTTTCAAAGTATGCTCTTTCTTTCCTTTGCTATCTAAAGCTCACATAACTGAGATATAGAGTGTATAATGATGATGGTTAACATTTCTGTTATTCAGAGTGTGATCTTTGATCATATTGAAGTAAATGAAATCTTTTTCTTTTAGCATTTTGGATAAAGTGTATCAGTGCAACTTCTTTGGAATTTTTTACTGATTACCAGAACTGGGCTTCAAAAATCCAGTGTCAGGAAGAAAGTCAAGGAGGTTTTATAAGTCTCTTTGCTATCATCCAGGCTCATCCAGATTTTTGCAACCAAGATCTGGTAGTTTAGCCTCCATATTTCATTTCAAAAGATGGCTTTAAAGGAGATAGAAGTAGAACAAAAAATATGGAAAAAATGGTGAGTCTGCGATGATGATGATGATGATGATCATCATCATCATCATCATCATCCCAAATGAAGCATTGCCTTGAAGTGGTTGTGGGGCTTTTACACTGATTACAAACAGGGGCATGACAAAGTAGTAACAATGGTGCATTGGAAGATCTGCAAGAAAGAACTGGTGGGATAACAAAATAGTGAAAGTAATAGAAAATGAAGAAGGTAAAGTGCTCTGGGACCTTAGAATTCAAAGAGACAAGCATTAAGAGAAAAAATATTTCAAGGTGACTCAATATCACTGTGTCACATAACACCCCAGACTTAACAAATGTTCATAAGAAAAACAAAACATACTCTGCTCTCTAAGTCACATGGTTCATGTAGCCATTTCACAGAACCAATTGTAGTCATCAAACAAGAACTACATGTTTATATAACAGACCCACATAGATATAAGTCCAAAGATGAATATATTATCACAAAGATGACATCGATTTAAAAGATAATTAATGTGTTATCCACTGTTTTCAAACTGGATGAAATAAAATAATCAGAATATGACTTGGATTACTGTGAACCAACTTGAATTGAATCTGATCTTGCTGTTCTTCCTAATTCTCTCTCCATATATTTGTTTCAATGTTCTCATGAGTGCTTATTTTGTTTTCTATAATACATTCTAGGCACCAAAGGAGGATCAGATAAATCCAGGCTTACAGCTGTTTTCCTTAGTGTTAAAATATTCAGTTTTGCCTTCCATTTGCAGAGAAGATAATTGGGAGTCTTCTACAAATGTGCAGGAAATCAGGATGAAACACATAGCAGTAGTGTTTCTCCTGCAGTTTGCTTCTACTGTTTTTTTTAAGATGTCACCATAATAAAATGGTTATTGAAATCAACATTTACTTTAACTTTGTCATACCATAGATAACCGTGCCATCCAAATCTTAATTCATGACCTTCTAAATCAAGTAGCCTTGTATCCTAAGAGTTTGGAATACAGATAAAACAAACTGCCAAAGCCCACTGTAACAACATTGCCAAAAAGGCACTAAGAGTAGTCAACTTAATCCTGCGTAGCTTCTTCTCTGGCAACATTACACTGCTAACTAGAGCATACAAAACGTTCGCTAGACCAATTCTCAAATACAGCTCACCTGTCTGGAACCCGCACTGCATATCGGATATTAATACAATTGAGAGAGTCCAAAAATATTTCACGAGAAGAGTCCTCCACTCCTCCACTTGCAACAGAATACCTTATTCCACAAGACTTGAAATTTTGGGCTTAGACAACTTAGAACTACGTCGCCTTAGAACCGATCTAAATGTAGTTCATAAAATTATCTGCCACAATGTCCTACCTGTCAATGACTACTTCAGCTTCAACCACAACAAT
>QLTV01012198.1:8239662-8259815 GCA_003457575.1 Thermophis baileyi | reverse complement strand
AGGGGCGTGCATAAGCGCACCAGCGTGCCTACCGTCCCTGTCCTACTGTCCTATTGTCTTCATCTATCTGTATTCACTTTGATTATGTTTATGTTTATACCTATACCTGCTATCTTGTACATGTTTGACAAATAAATAAATAAATAAATAAATAAATAAATAAATAAATAAATAAATAAATAAATAAATAAATAAATAAATAAATAAATAAATAAAATAAAACTTTGTGTAAAGTTGCCTCTTTGGGTGTCGCCCCATGAAGCTTTTTTTAGAAAAGAAATGGTGAAAGCCAGACTGGTGGCCTTACTGTCAAATAATATATTTTAACTTTGGTGATCCTATTGTTAAGACTAAGGAGGGGTTAGAATCAGAAGGATGTGTCTGCCATTGGTTTACATATTTACAATTGAAAGAAAGATTTAAAGCAGACAAACAGAGTTATGAGTTTGATTTTGTGAAAAATGAAATGGAAATCCTACTGTGTGGAAGTCATGAACATATTATTGCTAAAGTTTATAAATTGTTATTGAATTTGAATTTGGAGAATGAACATGTAAAGCACTGCATGATTCAGTAGGTAAGGAATTTTGGCTATAATGTCATGCTTGAACAATGGGAGAATATGTGGACGAAAAGTTTAAAATGTACACTAAATTATAACTTAAAAGAAAAAAAATTAAATGATGATGTATCATTGGTATTTTACACCAGATAAGTTATCAAGAATATATAAAAATATTTCAAATGAATGTTGGAAATGTAAAAGTAAAGAAATGACCTTTTATCACTCATGGTGGACATGTGACAAAGCAAAGAAATATTGGACTAGGATTTATATCTTAATACAGAAGATTCTCAAAGTAAATATTAAGATAAAGCCAAAAACTTTTTGGGGGGGGGTTATTGGAAAAAGACTTGGAAAAAAAGTGGAACTTTGATACTATATATGTTGATGGCAGCAAGATTACTTTATGCGTAAAAATGGAAGGACAATTTGATTCCCACAGCTGATGAATGGCTGCAGAAGTTAGCAGAGATGGCCAAACTGACTGCTTTGATTAAAAACAAAAATACAACTACCGTATTTTTCGGACTATAAGACACACTTTCCCCTCCAAAAAAGTCTGTGCATCTTATAGAACGAATATTGCGGCGGGGGGGAGGGGGCTTGGTGCGGCACCAATCAGCTGTTCTAGGCGGCGGGGATCGCTGCTGCCACCGCCTATCGCCACCGCTGCCGCCCGCTCATGGCGATCAGCGGCAAACAGGCAGCGGCAAACGGGTGGTGGCAGACGGGCGGTGGCAGTGGCGAATGGGTGGTGGCAAATGGGCGGTGGCGAACAGGCTGTGGCAAACGGGCCACGGCAAACGGGCCGCACCGAAGGGGCCACGGTGAATGGGCTGCAGAGGCAGATTCTTTTTTCTTGTTTTCCTCCTCTAAAGCTAATGTGCATCTTATAGTCCAGAGCATCTTATAATCCAAAAAATATGGTACTTTTGTTTCTACTTGGAAGCCCCTTCTGGACTTAGTGCTTGGGGTGGAAAAAACGAAACTTTGATTTTGGGTTTTGCTGTTTAGATTGGTTTGTTGTTATAGAAATGGCTAGTTTATACTATTATGTAAAAATAAAAAGTTGAGATTTGATGTTATTATCTTATTCTACTGCACCAAAGGGAGTTGGAAGTCAACACCATTTCTTTCTTTTTCCCCACACTTTTCCTTTAACTTTCCCTCCACTATCTTTCCTACTATTTTGTTTTGTATTTTTGTATCTTATAGTATTAATACATAAACTAAATTTATCCACAAAAAAAATGAAGTTGTCACCATGAAAGTGTGACTCTTCAAGAGGGAGAAGGAGGGGCAAGATAAGTGGGTAGAAAAAGCTAAGCAGGGACAAACTTTCCATGACACATTTCCACTGTCATTAGAGAGACAATTTGGCTTAGGCATAGTAAATTATTATCAAACAATACATCTAAAGGCTGTAGTATGGGTATTTCATAATTGCATTAATCTGGTTGGGCAAATTTATTATTGAGATTTTGGTACTATGTGATAACTTCTTAGCTTTTCATGTCTTGAGACTTTACTAAATGAATGATAGAAGCTCTTTTAATGGGAACATTTTTAAAATGGTTGGATACTCATGGCAGAAAGAGCAATTCACCACAGCTCATTTGTTTTAGATAGACTGCCATTAAGTGAATTAAAGCCTCTCCACTATTAAACAGCTAGGTGTATCTATGTTTATGTTTAAAAAATGCTTGATGCATCATTGGAACTTCCTCAAAGCATTTTAAAAGCAATTAAAGAATTAGCATAGTGCTAATGTAGTGACTTCGGCTTATTTATTATTTTAATGAAGCATGAATACATACCTGTGTTTTCCTTTACTATTATAGAAATCATTATTAGAGCCATTGACCAACTACTGTACTGAATGTTAGCTGATCATTTGTAATTTTACTGAATAACAAATCAATTAGTACAGGGGGAAAGGGAAGAATGGAATCTCATTTTATAAGGGAGGGAGTAGTGTTAAAAGAATATATTTTCATCAGTAGTGGGTTTTAAACCCCATCGCTACTGGTTCGCTCGTGAGCGCGCGCATGCACACACACGTGTGATGCTTCTGTGCATGCGCAGAAGCATCCCGGGTGGATGGGCGGAGCCTCCCACCACCGCCACTACCGGTTCGCAGAACTGGGCCGAATCGGGAGCAACCCACCACTGATTTTCATGTTCAAAAGCATCAACTAAACAAAGGTACCAGCCAAATGGTTGTTTTAAAAACCACTGATGTGCCACATTGAAAAAACTTCAGTAGGCATTTGATATTATTGATCCCATGTGGGGTGCCTTCTAAATTTTTTGGAGTCTTCAGGATTGCTTATGTGAAAATAATTACCTTATGCAATTAGTTTGAATAGCACAAGTAGCTTCATCTCTGGTAATTCCATCCCTTTCAGTGCCCAATAGAAAGGGCAGTTTCTTATCATTGGCAATCATTGGATTGCTTCCCCCCCCCCAACATAGTATTTTCAGAACATTAACAGAAATAAAATATAGAAACATATCAAGGTGCTTAGCCCTACATTGATCTAGTTATGAGGAATTCTGTTTTAAAACTGTGTAATGCATATTATTAAAGAGTACAACACAGAACAATTTTCCCAGAAGACTACTGTAATTTTAATTTGAGTGGAAGTGCTGATTTTGCATGATTAAACTGAATGTGCCTGAAGGTCTCAGCTCAAGTAAGGTAATAAATAACAGCACATTGAAAATCTCCATATGTTGCAGTTCCAATATAAACTGATATCATACTGAGTTGAATAGCAACAATTTAAATGAGACAATTTTAAGTCATGTTTTTGCTTTAATATTAGATTACTAGACTAAAGAGTAGGGGAACAAGCATGGATACATTGCAATGACTCCCAACTCTCCTTTTAAACTAAAAAATATAAGTGGTAACTTGACTAGATAAATGCTTTACTACTCAGATTACACAATGCATGCTTCCTAGGCTTATTCAGTGTATCAGAATTGATTGTAAGGAGATGTTTAAGAACACATGGGTAAATGAACACATTATCATTATAACACATTATAATTCATTAAAGCAACTGTTTACAACTTTTCATGCAACTCCAACAAAAATATTTTTCTGACATGTTTTATTGTATGCATATTTCTGTAAAGATTCACACCGGACCTATACTGAGGATTATTTTTCATTTTGAAATAAATTGGCAGCCAGTACAATGTTCTAGCAGAAACACTTGAGTTCTTCCAGGTTACTGAGTTTTGTACTAATTGAACTTTCTGGACTAGACACAAAGACAATCTCATCTAGAGCATATTATATTCATGACCTCTGGTAATTTCCAGTGCCTGGTCAATTGTTTTAAGGTCATTTTTCCCATAAAGGAAAGAAATAGGCATATCAAGCAAAACTGATTAAACCTGTCACTTGCTGTTGGAACAATCTGATAAATGTGAGAGTGATACAGATGCAGAACCTTCTTGCAAACAGAATACTTCTCCCCTCCCCCCCTGGAAATTGTGATTACACTAAAAACTAAGTAAAACAGCTCCATCTTCATTTTATTATTACTCATCCTATCCAGAGAAGCTACTTAGGTGTCATGAATATCCAGATAGTTTCCAAATATCTTAATTATATCCTTCATTGATTTAATAGGGATTGAAAAGTATGCAGTATCTTCCATTTCAAAGAGCAAAATCTCTTCAAGCAAAATGATCTGAAATCTTTTTCACAGTGGAACAATTACAAAGCAGTGCTTTCTATTTCCAAATTTCTCAAGTGATCTGGAAAGTGGCTGAGGTATTGAATGCTTCTAAGAGAACCAGAAGAACCATTTTATGCCTTTGAATTGTCCAAATATAAATTTAAGCAAATAAAAAAGTACAGTTTCTGTGTATACAGTTCATTATATAGCAAGGCAAATATAAACACTTGCAGTATGGTTTCTAAATGGGTGTAAATGTTTATAAATATTGCAAAATGGTCAGAGTGTATAGAAGGGGAAATTTAGAATTTAATCTACCATAATCTACCAAATACAAAATTAATTATATTTCAAATTTCTCAAGTAGTTATGCCTGTGTAAATACCAAATATCTCCAATACATTATTTCATCTATCGTGCATATTACAAATTTATAATTCCAAAATATCTTTGATTTTCGATTCACAAACTTCATCGCTCATTTCTGTTCTTTCCTTTTTTAAACTATTCTTTATTTCTTAATAAATATCACTGTAGCTGTAGGATAGGAAACCAATTTTTCCCCTTGTGTGTTGCTATATAAATTGGTACTAATTATAGTTGAGACTGCTAATGTGGATTTTTGTGTGTGCAGAAGATAGATTAATAGAAACAAAAACAGATATACAAACAAATAAACAAACACACGCGTACGCGCACACACACACATATAAAGTCTAAATGAATGATAGAAACTATATATCCCTCTCCATTAATTGAACTGGACTGACATTCCGAATCATGCTTTTTCTATCCTTTGACATATAAGTGAGGCCACCTGTCCACAGATTCATAAGATTTAAGTTAAAACTAAAATTTAAATATTTTTATTTATTTATTTATCTAATAAATAATAATAATAGATAGTATTTTTTGCTAGAACTTCCTCTGAATTGCAGATTATGTTTTAGAAGTGCATTTTATACAGAATGAATGAATGGTGGAATGTATAATATGATTTGCTAAACATAACACTAAAAGTGTCTGCATCTTTCTAACTTTTACCTATTTTTTTATTAACTCTCAGTTTATTACTGCTATTAAATATGTATTAATCTCACAAGGAATTGGTATGTGTATATGGCTCTGTACATGTATCAAAAGAAAGTGGTGTTTCATGTACATAGACAAATTAGGGGGATTAGTAACAAGGATTCAGAATTGTGATCTACCTGTTCATGGTAATCTACTAAATATATTTAGGTAGAATTTAGAGAATACAAATCTATTAACAGAACATCACAGATATTGGCAAAAGGTCTGGGTCATTAGAGAAAGTAATCATATTTTTTGAGAATATAATTATATCTGATATATTATGCAGTTGCCTGTATACCTTCATGCCCTTTCAGAAATAGCAATAGCACTTATATACTACCCCATAGTGCTTTACATCACTCTCTGGCTGGTTTACAGAGTCAGCATATTGCCCCCAACAGTTAGGACTCTCATTTTACTGATTTTGGAAGGATGGAAGGCCAAGTCAACCTTGAGCCCCAGAATGGAACTTCAGTCTGTGGGCAGAGTTTACTTGCGATAGTGCATTCTAACCACTGCACTACCAGGGCTCTTTATTCCTTAATTGTTCCGCAAGATAAAGTACCATAAGTACAAATTGAGCACTTAGCACTATTTTATCTCTACAAATGTTGTAACAGTTAATATCTCATGATTTATGCTAAACTGCTTTCCACCAATTCTGCAACTTACTCAAAATAACTCATTGAAAATCAAGTCTCATCAATAAGTTTCAAACTATTATAGTCAAACTATTATAATTATGTGAGAACAATATTGTTTTACTTATGATAAATAAAGATATATAAGCCGCCCAGAGTCCTTCGGGAGTTGGGCAGCATAGAAATACAATTAATTAAATTAAATTAAATTAAATTAAATATACAATAAAAATCCATACTACAAGCTTATAACTTGGAATCTTGATTGTTAAGATTCAAGTTGAACAAATATCTAAAAATACAAAATAAAAATATTTTCCTTGTTTGACTAAATCAGAGTATACATGTGGATTATAACTTAAGCAATGATATTTGCTTAATGCTGGTTGAATCAGTGATTTGTTACAGAACATCTGATACATGATGTGTGCTATTGATATCTTATCTTTATAGAACTGATTATAACTTATGACTTAATTTTTTCTCTGATGGATGTTTAAATGGCAATAGAAAAGGGAACTGTTTTTCTCTTGTTCTTTGTTTTAAATAACTGTGTGTGTTGGTAAAGAAGGAATGGAAGATGGGGCAGGTCTATTCTCCTTCCATTATGTCCCAGATCTGCAGAAGTATGGTCCTTCAAGTGAAACAAGTGAATGGCAGTGTGCTTTCATATTGTACTGATGTACCAACAAGCAGCTGTTGGTCTTCCCATTCCCCCAACTTTTTCTTTTTGAAATAGTCTACATCACTGCACTAGAGGATAAAATTGTGAAAGATGTTTTTTTCATGCAATAGAGTCAGTGCATTTTAAATTATTGTTATTATTTTAAATATCACTTTATTTTTTATTTGCTGAAATAATAACTCCACTTACTGAAATGTGAGCTTTCCAAGTACATGCTTCATTGGAAACAATCTATATCTTTGATTACATCCTTAGGCTATAACAATGACAACCAAGAAGCTTGCAATAATCCAAGTATCTCTATATATTCATCTGCCTTCTATAGTACTTGGCTAAAAATTCAAAGTATATCTTGAAATTCAACTTTTTGTTTCACATCTAAGCAAGTCATATATTTCCCTCAAAGGTCATTCCTTTTAAAGGTCCATTCTATTCCTGCTCTTATTTTTTTTTCAAAACCATACTTACATCCTCTAATATTTTGTGGTGAAAGGCACATTTTGCATTTTGAAATATGTTATAGATACCACCATCATAAGTTCAAGTAGTAGCAAACGCTAATTTCACAGACAGATGAAATCAATAAAACTAAATGATATGTAACTTTCCCAATACATGGCAGATAAAATCAAAGTCATAATTCTGTCATTAAGGATATGCATGCACATGCATTTATACACAGAAAAAGAGAGCTATTATCACACTCTATCAGTGCACAGCATCTGTTAATCATTATTCATTATTCATTTTTATCTTTTTTTTCAGGTTCATTCATGAATATACAGAGCCCCACACATAGCAAAGAAATAAATAAGACTTTTCCCTGCTTTTCTCTCTATCTACTTAATCATCTGGACTGATATGGCTAGTACCTCTCATAGCTGTTTATGGACATCTCCACTGGAGTTCTGCTTGTTTAGTTTCTATTCTTAACATGTTAGGCTATGTCACTTATTCTTTCCCCTTTAATTCCCTCCCTACCCATATATGTGACCTTCTTCCACCTCCATTCCTAATAGATTGAGTCCTTTGGGAATTGGGCAGCATAGAAATGAAAATAAATAGATAGATAGATAGATAGATAGATAGATAGATAGATAGATAGATAGATAGATAGATAGATAGATAGATAGATAGATAGATAGATAGATAGATAGATAGATAGATAGATAGATAGATAGATAGATAGATAGATAGATAGATGCCATGAAATCTGTCCCTCTTTAAAACTTTTTTTCCCAATCTGCAGATAGTGCTTCAGAACCAAGCACTGGCTTTCAGGTATCTGCATTCTGTAATCACTTGGAATTTTACTGGATCCCAAGAAGATAAGAATACTATGGGAAACATAGTTAAATAATGCAAGATGCTAGTACCAGGATTTGCCCTTTTATGTGGTTCCCGGTCACCAAACTTAAATAATTAATCAAGCACAAATAGCTTTAGTACATCTTGTAGGCACAGAAATATCTGAATAAGATAGTATTTGTGGACATACCACCATTCTCTTATTGGTATCATTATTATGGTTATTATTACTCTGTTGTTTTGCGTGTACACTGAGAGCTTCTGCACCAGAGGCAAATTCTTTGTGTGTGTTATCACATTTATCCAAATAAAGTATTCTATATGTCAAAGACTTGGGGGAGGAGGGATGCATTTAATAGCTTTTATTTTTACATATAAATATCCAAAAGCTTTTAAAACCTTTTAGATATATAACTTTATTTCTTTTTAATTACAAATTTTCTATGGGGAGACCAGTGACTGTTCCCTACTAAGATTCATGAACTTTTAACAGATAATGGATAAGTGCCCAACATCTTCAATTAGAAAATCTACAACATGGGTTTTCAAGGCCATGGAATTGGTTACTTTAAAAAGAAACTCTGAACTCCTAATCAAGACACAAAGCAGTGAATTATCATAAGTCTCGGAAGCTAGACTTCTAATTGGCAGCTGACAACCCCTCCCTCATTTCTATTTCCAGTGTACCTTAAAAAAATCATTGTGGAAGCTATATCACTGGCTATTTTGTTAGCTGCATTTAACTGAAGAGTTTGTTTTGTTGTTTTTTATTCCCTTAGAGAACCCTATGAAATTCTCATAGAACTTTTAACTTCAATGAAATATAGTTTGCAAATCCCTCCTTTAGATTAGGAGGACTGACTTCCGGTGGTGATGTCACTGTGCAAAGAAGTGAGGGAACAGAGCTCTGCTCCTAAAGCTTGTATTTTCTTATCGAGGGGCCAGATATGGCATGTTTGGACTCGGAGGGACCGACTGGTGGAGAGGGGAAGATCCAGAGACCTCGAGGCAACTTGCAATTGCCTCGAAGGGCAAGGGAAAACCCCTCAACCTCGGCAAGAAAAATCCCAGCAATTTCAGCCGGCCATAGCAGTGACAACCACATAGAAGGAAGGAGAAGAGTGTGATCTAAGCCAAATCGGAGAAGGGGAAAGTTACCCAAAAAACAGCTGAGATTGAAGATCAGGTTGAAGGAGCAACAGGATTTAAGTTTAGAACTGATTGAAGCGGCGATCGTGAAGGAAGAGTAGAAACGAAAAGCCACGGAGTTGGAAGAGTCACGGTGACAGTGACAGCGCAAAAAAAAAAAAAAAGATTGGCGACAGGATTGAAAGCTCCGAGAACGAGAGCTGGAACCAAATGACGAAAGGATTTAATTTAATTTAAAGGATCAAAATACTTGCTTTTTCTTTTTGTGCTTTTGGTTTTTTGTGGACAGGGACAGTAGGAAAGATTGGAAACTGAGAGACCATGAATTACTAGACAGTTTGACGCGCGGTGGCCATTGCTATCTGGGTAGGAAAGGAACCTTTAAAGAAATCATGAAACAGAACAATGGCAGTGGATTTACCATCGGGAAAGTTGAAGATAAGACTCTGAGACTCTAATAATTAAAATAAAAAGATTTTGAAAAACTTTAAGAGAAGAAGGGAGCAGAACAATAGGACTTTTAAGCTGGTGAGAAGGAGAAGCTGAAGTTTTGAGTGGAAACAGGAGAGGCAAGACCGGCTGAGTACATTATAGTAATATATTGAAAGAACTCTTTAATTAATGAATTACTTATATTATTATTGTTATTATTGTTTGGATGAAAGATATTAGAGAATAGATTGATAAATATTGATTAGGACTGGTAGAAATCCCTAACTAACTAATTAATTATTTATATTTATCTATATTAATCAATTATTTATCTATACCATATTTATATTATACTACCTATATTATTACAGCAATTATTATATTATTATAGTAATTCTAAATTTAAATATATTACACTTATATAAATAGAAATTGTTTGTAATCTCATTGATGAAAGGTTTCTAAATTAATAGAATATTTTGTGATGTATAAAATTAGGAAAATATTGATATAGACAGGCTGGATAAATATTACTGGTAATATAATAGGATATACAATTTAATTTATAAGGGGGGGGATAACAGTTTATATGTTATTGTGGAAAAATATATGTCAATCATTTAACATGACGAGTACGACGACAATAACCAAATTAGGCAAGAAACAGGTATCAAATCCCACTACAATAACCTCAGCATCACCATCCCAACAAAGATCTATTGAAGGCATGTTAGCTAAAGAGAAATCTGGTTCAACAACTAGCCTACACACCATGCAAGAAACTCTTATATTGATCCAAGAGTCGATGATTAAAACTCAACACGCAATAGAGAACAATAGGGAAGAAGCCAAAAAGCATCACGAGGAAATTAAAACTGAAATGATAGAGGTGAAGGATAAGGTGAAAAGTATAGATGACAGGATTGAAAACATACAGCAGACACTGGCAGAGAACGAGCAAAGGATAAAGATAGTGGAAACTAAAGTAGATCAGGTGGATCAGAAAGTAGAGAAGATGGAGGAAAAAAATACTTTGATTACTAGGAGTCTTGAGGATGCCATAGCCCATCTTGAGATGGAACATGCCACCTACTACCTGAGATTTCAAAATATTATAGAGTATAAGGGAGAAAACGTAGGGGAAAAAATGGTAGAAATCTTGGCGGAAATACTCCAAATAGATGCCCAGGAGATGAGAAAGGAGATTGATGAGGTGTACCGCATACACACCAATTATGCGAAAAGACATCACCTAGCGAGAGAGGTTCACATCAAATTCGCCAGGAGGGCAGTTAGGGATGATATATACAAAAAATCGAGAGATTAATCCATTTTATACAAAGGTAAAGAAATTATAATCCTAAAGCAGATCCCCCGCAGAATAAGGAATAACAGAAAACAATATCAGTTCCTAACAAATTATTTAGCTAAGAATAAAACTATGTTTAGATGGCTGATGCCAGAAGGACTATTAATATCCTGGCAAGACAAAAAATTCAAGATAGATTCGATAGAAAAAGCCCAAGAATTCTTCGACCACCATTGTGAGGTAGGCGATGAACAGGAGAGTAGAGAAAGCAGAAGAGAAATAGAGAGAAGGAGTCAGGAAGAAAAAGAACAGGTAGAAGAAAGGGAGAAAGAAAGAAGAAAAAAGAGACAGGAAGAACAAGAAGGAACAAAAGGTAGAGTCTTAAGAGAAACAAGGAACACTAAAAAACAATATAGGCAATAATGGAAGAGGAAATTAAAATAACATCAATCAATATAAATGGACTAAATATTCCAAAGAAGAGAGCATGAACATTTATCAAATTAAGGAAATTAGATTTGAATGTGATTTGTTTACAAGAAGTCCATATAAAAAAAGATCAAAAATTACTTGAGAATACAAAATTAGGTAGACTCTATACAGCCTTAACAAATAAAAAAAGGGGGGAATTGCGACATATGTAAAAGAAACAATAAATTCGAGTTTGATGATGAAGAAGGCAGGATATTAATGATTAAATTGGAAACAGAGCAAAAACCCA
This sequence comes from Thermophis baileyi, assembly GCA_003457575.1. Taxonomy (NCBI): domain Eukaryota; kingdom Metazoa; phylum Chordata; class Lepidosauria; order Squamata; family Dipsadidae; genus Thermophis; species Thermophis baileyi. The sequence goes on along the minus strand of QLTV01012198.1, from coordinate 8,248,233 downwards.
TTTTACTAATAACAATATACGCCCCTAATGAAAATCAATTGGAATTTTACAAAAAAATACATGGAAAAATAATAGAATTGGGATATGAAAACATTTGTATAATTGGGGACTGTAATGCAATAGCAAACTATACAATAGACTATAATGGTAAAAATCAAACCAAAAAGAAGAATATACTTCCACGATCATTCTGGGAAATGACAGCAGAATTTGGGCTTAAGAATGTATGGAGAGAGAAACATAAGATAAAAGAGCAATATACTGATTATTCCAACCCGCATCAATCCTGGTCAAGGATTGACATGGTTTGGGCGACCCCGAGATTGAGCAATGACGTGCAAGAGATTGATATAGAACCCAATACTTGGCAGATCATAGCCCCATAAGAATAACTTGGAAAGGAAGGAGAAGGAAAACCAGATGGATTATGAACCAATCTCTAGTTAAAGATAAAGAATATCGAGAAATGTTGGAGAAGGAGCTAAAAATATTTTTTAAAATTAATAAAAACGAGGAAACCTCATTGCAAAATCTCTGGGACACAACAAAAGCCTATGTACGCGGGCTAACAATAGCATTCCTGGCAAATAAAAATAAAAGAAAAAGGTTACAACAAGTGATTTTACAGGAAGAATTAAACAAAATGGAAGTAGAACTGCAGAAAGATCCTCAAAATAAAAGTGTAAAAGAACAAAGAGAGATAATAAAGCATAAAATAAATTTAAATACTCAAGAAGAATTGGCACAAAATATTAGGATGGCCAAACAAAATTATTTTGAAAATGCAAATAAACCAAGCCGTTGGCTTGCATGTAAATTGAGAAAACAACGAGAGGGAAAAATGATTGACCATCTGCAGGACGAGAATGGAATGGTACAATATAACAGGGAAGAAAAAAAGAATATAATATTAAATTTTTATACAAAACTGTATGCCCGAGAAGAGGTTAAAGAGGAAAAAATTAAAACATACCTAGACTCAACAAATATTAAACAAATTACTGAAGACCAAAGAGAGATGTTAAATAGACCAATTACAAACATAGAATTCGAGACAACTCTGAATAAACAGAAAAATAATAAAACCCCTGGCCCTGATGGGATACCGGTTGAATTATATAAAAACATACAAAATACATTCAAAGAGATAATGTTAGAAGTATTCAATGAAGTTCTAGAGAAAGCAAGATTATTGCCCACATGGTCAGAGGCTTTAATAACACTAATTCCTAAGGAAGATTCAGAGCGCCAATTAATTCAAAATTATAGACCTATCTCTCTTTTAAATTCGGATTATAAATTATTTATAGCAATAATGACTGAAAGAGTCAAAAAAATTCTTAATGAATAGATACACCAAGATCAAAATGGTTTTCTACCGAAACGGCAAATTAAAAACAACATGAGAACAATAATGAATGTACTTGAGTATTATGAGGAACATCCCGACAAGCAAGCAGCACTGGTTTTCCTTGACACCCAGAAAGCATTCGACAATGTCAATTGGAAATTTATAATTCGGCAACTTGAAACGATGAAATTTGGGACGAAATTTACAAAAATGATAGAATCAATTTACTCTAAACAAAAGGCCAGAATTATTGTGAATGGGGAATTCACCGAAAAATTTGACATTGAAAAAGGAGTAAGACAGGGATGCCCACTATCTCCTCTTCTGTTTATATTAACTTTGGAAACTTTATTGATAAAAATTAGAAAAGAACAAGAAATTAAAGAACTAACTATCAGGAAAGAAGAATATAAAATTCAAGCCTTTGCCGATGATTTAGCATTTATAATAGAAGAACCACTTGAATCAGGACCTAAATTAATTAAAAAGATCGAAGAATTTGGAGAAGTGGCTGGACTCAAAATTAATAAAAATAAAACAAAAATGATAACAAAAAATTTCACCAAAATTCAGGAAAAAACAATTGGGAGAAATAACAGACATGCAGGTGGTTACAAAAGTGAAATATTTAGGAATTTGGCTAATGGCAAAGTGTTCAACAAAGAAGAAGATAATTATAACAGAGTGTTAGTACAAATTAAAAAAGACCTAGAAAATTGGAAAAATCTACAGTTATCACTGATTGGAAGAATATCCTCAATTAAAATGAATATCCTACCAAGGTTGTTATTTTTATTTCAAGTAATTCCGATAAATCCGGGGAAAGTCTTCTTTGAAGATTTGAGAAAAACAACCTTAAAGTATATTTGGCAAGGAAAGAAACCTAGGATAAGATGGAATCTATTACAGGATGTTAAAGAAAGAGGCGGACTTGGGCTTCCAAATTGGCCATTATATTATCAATCTGCAGCATTAGTATGGATCAAAGAAAGGATGGAGTTAAAAAATAGAGAATATTGACCATTGAAGGACATGACCTCCAATTAGGATGGCATGCATTCATATGGGATGAAAAACATAAATCACATGTGTATTTCAAGAAACATCTGCTTAGGAACGCACTTTTGCAAATCTTGCTGAACATTAAAAAGCAACACTATACAAAGATTCCAACTTGGATTTCTACAATTGAAGCTATAAAACACCCAAGCTCCAAAACATTTGATAAAGTGATATGATACAAAGACATATTAGACTAACAAGGAAATTTGATGACTAGAGAAGATTTGATTGAACGTGGGATAAAAGTTCAATCTGGGTTTAGACTGGTGGACATATACACAGGTTCAAGCCAAATATCACAAACATAGCAAGATATATGAATTTCAGAATAAACATAACGACCTTGGTAGGATATTATTTGGCACTGACGAAAAATTAATAGGTAAAATTTACAAGTTTCTGATAAGATATAAAATGGAAGAAGAGATAGTGAAGGATACAATGATCAGATGGGCGAAAAATCTTGGACACACTATTGATTTAGAAAAATGGGAAAAAATTTGGACAATTAATTGGAAATTAACAATGTCGGTGGCGTACAAGGCAAACCAGTGCAAGATGTTCTACAGGTGGCATTTACCACCTGTAAGAATTGCGAAAATGTTCCCAAACTCATCAACATGTTGGAAATGTAAGAAGGAAAGTGGCACTTATTATCATCTCTGGTGGACCTGCTTAAAAGCAAAAAAGTACTGGAACAAAGTAAGAATATGGTTGAAAGAAATAATAAAAGAAGATATAGATAGAAAACCTGAGCTATTTTTATTGGGCATAGTCGATAAAAAATAGAAAAAGGAAGTACAGTATCTTATTATACACATTATCACGGCGGCAAGAATAACATATGCACAATTCTGGAAGAATGAGAAAATACCAGAAGATGAGGCAAGATACTAGATTGTGCCGAAATGGATAAATTAACTAAGAAAATAAAAGAAAAAGAGGAAACCGAATATTATTTAGTATGGAATAAATTCTATGAATGGCTGGAAGAGAGAAAGAATTAGTAGAATAAGATGTAAAACTGTCAATATTTGAATGATCAAGATAAAACTTTCAAGATAATCTAGTATAGAAGGATGGAAGATTATTGTATATAATAATGTAGTAGAAGAAATAAGAAGGAAAGAAAGAGCAAGTAATTTATAAAATGTAAATATAAGTATTAAGGGATACTATAATTATTGATACTATCCGATGTAAGCTTACTGTATATATGGGGAGATTTTATCCCCAATTGTTTGTTTGTTTTGTGTATGTTTGTGTTTTTATGTGTATTTAAAAAATTAGGAGGACTAAGGCAAGAGGGATGCTTTTGTGTTTTATAGCCCCAATCATGTGCCCCTGCCCCACTGTACCTGCTTATGTCAATTTTCCAATGGGCAAACATCCTGCTGTTTTGAGGGCTCAGAAATGATGAAACATTATGGATAACGCATGCTCTTGAATCAGTCCCCCCCCCCAACTACTGCAGCCAGAAAACAACCAAGAGCCCAAGCCAGCCTTGGATGTTTCTTCTGGTAGTGAGTTACATGGTGGGCTCTACCCACATTTTTTTCTGCCTGATCTGCCATTTAGGAAAAAGCCTGCAAATGTGTACATAAAGCAAGAACATTCAAAATATTTTAAATTATGAAGAAACAAAATCAAAAAGGTTATTTTATAATTATTATTTAAATAACCTTTAATAAGACTATTTTGAGCATATTGAAAATATAGTTTAATATATTAATTATATTAAATGTATGCAAAATGAAAATTTAAATAACTTCTATGAGTTGATGGGAATTAGATAACTGAAGAGTAAAATATCTACATGGCATCAAAATTGTGGAAGGATGGAATAATCCATGACTGGATAAATCTTTCAGATGGCACTTTCCCCTACCAAATTTTGTGACCTTTGAGCATTTCTAGAACCAAAAATTTCCAAAGCCATTTTGACTTTAAAACACATAATAAATACACTGTCTTGTGTATACTACAAACCACTAGACAGATCATTTAAATTGCATGGAGGAGTTCAGTGAATTATTTTTCCTCAATTGCTGATCTATAACTGAACCTTGCAAATTGAATTTGCTCATGAAATTTAAATAATGAAATAGTCTTAGCTTTGTCTGTTCAAATGGCAGAAGATGAAAAATGTCAGAAGATTGTCTGTAAACAGAGAATAAATACAGGTATCTAAAGTGATTTAAATAAAAATGTTGCTGTAGAAAATAATTTGGCAAATACCATTAGCAAATAATCTGGAATGTAACTCAATACCTTCTTTTTAAATAAGTAATAGTGCCTTGGTGAATTTAAAGTGCCATATATCAAGATTAAGCCTATGTTGTATATGAAATTGAGCCCCCATAACAATAGTACAGTGCACTATGAAGTTGACGCTTATGTAAATTGAAAGGTATGGCTTAATGTGTTTTTATTTTCAAATCTGGTCAGTGACCGTAATAAAAATAATCATTCATTCATGGCTGTGGAGCATCTCACAGATGAATGTTCATGAGAAAATGCTTGTAGATGAAAGCAATGAAATGTTAAGCAATTTTGATATTTCACATATTAGTGAGACAATTGGAGAAGATTCATAACTTTATTTGAATTGGTTTGTGGGTTGTTTTTGCTTGCTTTAAAACAAAATAAGTACAGATGCATTCAGATTTGTCTGGAAGAGAACTTTACCTTAGGAAAAGTAGTTAATCGCCTTGTCACTCTCTTTTCCAAGGCAGCATTTATAATATCTTAATTCATTTCATGACATCAAAGTCATGCACATTTTTCAGTTCTTTCCAGGTATGTCAACAAGGGCAGAGAATATTGCCTGAACAAGGCAATCAGTGTTCAGGCAATATTGTGTGATGGTGAAGCAATCACTGGTAAAGCAGTAGTGGCCTTTCAGTTGTTTTCGTGAAAAAAAAGTCCCTCAATTATAAAGACAAAAATAACACTAAGGATGACACTATTGGCAATCACTTATGATTTAAAAATAGTCATAAGTATGTAGATAACAAAGTTGAAAATTTATTCATATTTTTTCATCTCTGAATATTATTTATAAATCCAATGATTGCAAAATTAACTGAGTTCATAAATTAACAAGAACAAAGTAATGTTATGTGGTTGGATTTCATTCATTGAATTAGGTGACTTTAAATACAGCAATTGGAATTTTAACTTGTTTGAGAATTAATAAACAGCAGAGTTGTCTTTAAAGGCAGTAAGGAAGGAAAATGCACTTCGTAGATTTGTAAAGAGTAAGAAATGTAAGGGGAAAAAAATCTTGAAAATATAAAATCTGAATCAGCACAGAATAAAAAAGCAAATAATTCTGTCATTAGCATAGAATATTGTAGAATTATATTGTGGCATAAGAATGTAGAACAATTAAATTAAATAGCAACTGTGGAACAAAGCATGAAAAAACTGCCAATATCCTCTCCAATCAAAAAGATATATTTATATTTTTATTCCATTTTTCCTCTAAGGACTAGCTTAGTCCAGCATATATTGATTTCCCCTCCCTTCTGTCACACCATTTCAACTTCAGAATAACCTGATAAATAAGTTATTCTGAGACATAGTATGATTGATGGGGAAAGATTAGAACCTGGAATCTCTCAGTTCTATGCAAAACTTTAATTTCTTTTCATGTTCCTTCAACATTACATTTCATTGGTAATATAAAAGGTTGAGACTCTAGAAAGAGTGCAGAGAAGAGCAACAAAGATGATTAGGGGCCTGGGGGCTAAGACATATAAAGAACGGTTGCTGGAACTGGGTATGTCTAGTCTGATGAAAAGAAGGACTAGGGGTGACATGATAGTAGTGTTCCAATATCTCAGGGGCTGCCACAAAGAAGAGGGAGTCAAGCTATTCTCCAAAGCACCTGAGGGTAGAACAAGAAGCAATGGGTGGAAACTAATCAAGGAGAGAAGCAACTTAGAACTAAGGAGAAATTTCCTGACGGTTAGAACAATTCATCAGTGGAACAACTTGCCTGCAGAAGTTATAAATGCTCCAACACTGGAAGTTTTTAAGAAGAGATTGGATAACCATTTGTCTGAAGTGGTGTAGGGTTTCCTACCTAAGCAGGGGGTTGGACTAGAAGACCTCCAAGGTCCCTTCCATCTCTGTTATTCTATTTCTATTGATAATACAAATTAGACCATATTTTCATCTTCACACTCTGCCATGTACTACAGAGTATTTTAGAACAAGTCTCAGGAGAGATTGTAGCACACAATAAAAGGAGGAACATTGGAGAGAAGTGCATAACAAGACAAAATGAAGGACTGAAAAAGTACTATGTCTCAAACTTCTATAAAGAGGTTTAAATTACCATTTATCCTGGAATCTGTAATAAGAACCCTCTAATAAGTTCTCACCATATTAAATGTATGATTCAGCAGTCGCTGTCATAATTACAAGATGTTGCAATAACTACAAAAATATACAATGGCTGTGCTAAAATGAGTTGGTTTACAATGTTATATTCCTAGTATATACACACCATTAAAATGCATAGATATGAACCTCAATATATGTATCTTTAAAACTAAGTAATTTGTGTTTTATATAATAAAAATCAAACTAAAAATCAAAGTAGCTGGAAAATAGTGAGACTTACTGTATTATTTTTAATAATGAAAAATTGGAATGGAAATGTTATAATTTTGTAAAAAATATAAATACATGGCAGGATAAAGATATCAACTAAGGGATATCCCTTGGTTACCTATTTAGTTCATTTTTACCAAATAGCATCCAGATATAGTATGAATTACTTGACATACTCAACCTAGGCATTTTTAAAAGCAAATTTCTAAACCCTGTAAAACCTAAGATACAAGGCAAGATATTCAGGTTGTATGTAGACTACATATACAAGGTAACGGAGAAGGATCTTTTTGCTTGTTTTTTCCCTTGCCAGTTTTTCAGTTTAATTTTGAAACTATGTATAGAACATGCCAAACTTAAATGTGTTTGTGACTGGGTAGTAAGCAGCATATTAAAGCCATAATGTAACCTAGCAATAATAGGATATGGTTTTTCTATTCAGAAGCAGGAAAAAAGGGTCAGTGATGGATAGGTGAATACTGTTGATTTCAAATACACTCACATTTCTTAAAGAGGTAATTGTAATAAACTCTTCTTCTCCAATATCATTTCTGCAGTGAGGCCTTTGCCTTGGAAATAAATAAATCCATCTTCCACTTTAAATTCAACAGCTATGTGATGTTCTTTGTGCTTCAGCTCAGGATTGCTAGACAAAACTTTAAAATGTAATGTAAAAATTATATTGTTGGATTCTGAGACTGAAGAGGCTTGAGACAAACTTCAACAACAGCTCTTTATTGCAACTATATGCAAGATCCAGCAGAGAGCCAGGCTGACAGCTTCCCCATTTATAGGGAGCTGTCAGATGGCTCAGCCAATCAGCAGTCCCCATTTTCCCGCTCAAACAGCGGACCTTAGAGTAGACCAGGCAGTCTCAATATCTAACATATATGGAATGAATGTTGGCTGATATACAGAGAGATGGACCCAGCCCCTGATCAGCTGCGAGTTTTCTTTGACTGGCTGGGAAATTGGAGCAGAACTTGCTTCTTTCTAATATGGGATATGGGAACTGGTGAAAGAGTCTCTAGCTCTTAAGCTCTTAAAATGTATGAACTTGTGACTGCTATATATACTGTGAATGAAACTTTAGAGCAGGGGTGTCAAACTCAAGGCCCGTGGGCCAGATCTGGTAATGAAAATGGAGCTCAGGAGGGCTGCACGTGGCCCCCCAGAGCTCCATTTTTGCTGGCAGAGGGCTGCAGGAGGCCATTGTGGCTCAAAATGGGGCCCGAGGAGCCATGCACAGCCCCCCCGGGCTCCATTTTTGCTGGCAGAAGGCTAGCAAAACAAATGTAAAACAAAACAAAAATAGAAATGTTTTCCCTTTTTCATTTGAGCATGCAAGAAGGGACAGGAAAGGAAAAAGGGAAAGAGGGAAGACAAAGAAAAAGAAAAAGAAGGAAAGATGCGAAGAGAGCAAGAAAGGAAAAATAAGGAAACGGGAAGGAAGAAGAAAGGAGAAGGAAGAGAAGGAAAAAGAAGAAGAGGAGGAGACGGGAAGAAGGAAGGAATGGAAGGAAGGAGAGAAAGAG
>QLTV01012198.1:8225809-8238869 GCA_003457575.1 Thermophis baileyi | reverse complement strand
ACACTCACCCCAGCCCCCTGAGGTGAAACACAACACTGATGCAGCCCCCAGTGAAATCGAGTTTGATACCCCTGCTTTAGAGAGTATATTGGATAATAGAAAATATTGCAAAGGAATGAGTAATGCTTGCTACTGTATGTTTACTTCCTTTTGGATTGTTTGAGTGACATGAAAATCAAGAACAGATTGATTACATCAGCACTGAGCAAATATGCAATATTCTTCTTTTTTCTGCATTAATTCTGTTAAATTTCCCAGTCCTCATCAATATTATGCACCCTCCAAATAAAATGAAATATAACTCTGACCAATAAATCATTTCTCCTGCACAGTTTTAAATAGCTTCAGAAAACAAAATAGTTGGTTCATATTTAATTATAACCAAATATCTAAGCTAGACCAGTGTAGCAGTTGGTTGGCTGATCTTTCTACCTCCACTCTTTGCTGTCTCATTTGGGTCCAAACCAATGCTGTGACAGTTGTTTTAGCTTTCCTCTCCTCAAATTTCTCTTTTGATGCAATGTCATGTTGCCAATTTAGACTTCTTGTCTTAGCACTTTAGGCTTTTCATGAAGGCATATTTTATTAATTCCTTATATGCTTGGCTATATAACCTAGTACATGGGATAGGATCTATTGTTGGTTCCATTCACAAAGACGTTAACATTTCATCTCTTTTTTGTGTGTGTATCGGTTGCCATTTTGCAGATTTGATTGTCTTTGACCTTTTAATCAGAGACTGAAGTAATAAGCTAAAAAAATTTCCAGTGAAGGACTGTGGTAATTTTATGATGATCTAACAATGGTCTAGAACCATCCTTAACTATATGTGTAAAATAAATAAATGTCTTCAGCTACTTTTTCAAACATAGCTATATTTGTATATGTTGTTACAATGGTGATCAGCAGCACCAAGTGGTTCTATTAGGATCCAGAGGCAATAATCATATCTAGGGAATGCAACAATCAACCAATGAAACAGCTTGCCTTCAGAAGTTGTGGGAGCTTCATCACTGGAGGCTTTCAGGAAGAGATTGGACTGCCATTTGTCAGAAATGGTGTAGGGTCTCCTGCTTGGGTGGGGGGTTGGACTAGACCTACAAGGTCCCTTCCAACTCTGTTAATCTAATCTAATCTAATCTAATCTAATCTAATCTAATCATAGGAATGCACAAGAAGATAGGTGATATAATAGAAGATAGGTTAGGTTTAGGGTCTAATCTAATCTAATCTGTTTATTTGCTACAAGATTTAAAACACAGACAGAAGCATAAAGGAAATATTACCCAATTCCATATGTATTCTGCTACCAGAACCTCCTGCAAGGCAATGGAAGACACCCCCAGACAGTCCAATGGAGCATACATTTTCCAAAAATGTACATACAAGTCCCTGAAGTCATCATCTGTCATTTATATTTTAAATTTCATTTACTTTTATCAATAAGTTTGTCCTTGGGCAAAGGGCCAGAGACATTCTTATCTAGATATGCTTGGGCCTTTGCAGGTGTCCTATTAGAAAGATACACTAGGTAGAAGATTCATTTACATAGATTTGTGTCCATTAGGGGCAAATTCAAGTATAAATAGATAAAGCAGGAAACATAGTAAATTGTTTTAACTTGTTCATGTGAGTTAAAAAATATGTCAGCCCACTATTTGTTTCTTTTACATTGCCAATATATATGTGCAGGTATGCAGCTGTTGAGAGAATATGTATTTTAGTATTGCCAGTAGTAGATAATTGAAGCTTAGGGGTTGAGCTGTGGAGTCCTTGGTGCACTCTGAGCTTGTTTGCTTGCAGACATTTCATTACCCAATTAGGTAATATCACCACCAGCACTGATGATGTTACTTAGTCAGTTAATGAAATGTCTGGAAGCAAAGTAACCAAGCTCAGAGAGCACTAAGTATTCCACATTTAAGTATCAGGACAGATAGGGAGATTTTTGCCTAAGGACATTAACATTGGTCCAACTCTGCTGGGAGGAAGAAAACATCTATTTCATATATTTTAACTGTCATGAAAACATCTAAAAAAGTAATGCTGAGAATAATTAATTTAATTGTGATCTCAGATGTTTCAATTAATATTTCATATTAAGGATTCTCCGTTAATGGTAAGTAGTATTTTAATACTTCTTTCACAAAAAAATGATATTTTTTTCAATTATATTAAATAGCAAACACAATTTATCTTCTGGATATATGTGGAATTTAATTGAATATCATCTTTTATAGAATGTTTCAAAAGTTTTAATACATTTTTGTTAGTCAAGAGGATTATATTGAATCCTGAAAAAGAATTTATTGCTCCATAGATCAAAGACTAGCTTAAAAAAATATGTAACCTATCAATTTTTGAAAAGGCTGAGATTTTTTTCTACACTAATAAAAATGTCAGGTTCTGGATCCACGTAACAAGAAAGCACTCAACAACCAAGGAACAGGGTTGTAGTTATTTATCTTCAGCGTTCCGGCACGTACTCACAATCATTCAATGTAATGAAATGAAATGTTGTCAGCGTCGGTTTGCTAGTGCACCCACCACTGCTTTTAAACTACTGCGCTCCACCCTGCACGCCCGCCTATCAGCACCCCCCCTCCTATTAAGCAATTACCGGTAGTTTGGAATCTTCACAAGCCACGATTAGGAGGCTAAAATCTCTCCCCACGCAGCTGGGCTGTTGTCCAAGTGGGCCTCTCAGCTGAGTTGCCTCCTGACGATGCCCCCGCAGTAGCAAACTGAGCTGCCTCCTGACGACTCCCCCGCAGCAGCAATTGGAGTTCAAGCAGTAGCAACTGGAGGTCAGGCTGAACGCGTTCCCTTCCCAGGTGTTTTCCCCACTGGAATGGCAGCCCTGACGCTTCGGGGCTGACATGCAGCCCCACCTACCATGAGGCTACCTGGAAGACAAAAACCAGACTGTAACACCTTAGGTTATTGCACCCTCTCCTCCGGTCCCCCTGGCTTGGTAGGATTCTTCCTATAAAACATGGCCACTAAATGACTAGCCCTTACATTCTGATATGGGACCCAGGATGCTTCTGATAATGGATACCCTTTCCACATAATAAGATATTGGATACGTCCACGATGCCTGCGGGCATCCAGTATTTCTTCTACCTCAAAATATGGCTCTCCCTCCATATCTATAGGACCAGGTGGTGGGGTTGGAGCTCCCCGGAATGACGATGTACACACGGGACGCAGCAAGCTGCTGTGAAACACAAGGTGCCTTTTTTCCAATAACAGAAGAAGCTTTAAGCAGACAGTAACCGGGTTTATAATTGGAACAATCGGAAAGGGGCTGATATATTTTGGGGCAAGTTTCCTACAGGGAACCTTTAGGTTTAAGTATTTTGTGGATAAGTAAACTTTTTGTCCTATGTAGAATGGAGCCTGTGGCCTTCGTCTTTTGTCCGCTTGTTGTTTGTATTTGTGTTCTGCTTTTCGTAAAGCATTCCTAACATTTTCCCACACCATCTTCATATTTAAAACTCATTCCCGTAACCCAAGATCTTCGGGAAGGTGCTGTGGGCACTCCGGTATGGGTACGAATTCAATCCCTGTAGCAACATGGAATGAGGTATATCCGGTGCTACTATGGACCGCATTATTGTAAGCTACCTATGCAAAGGGGAGCAAATCTGCCCAATCAAACTGTTGGTATTTTACGTAGCACTGGATATACTGTTCCACCATTGCATTAGCCGCGCCATTGGTGGATGGATGGAACACTGAGCTGAGGCCTTGGGATGATCCTATCATGTCCAGGAATTTCCGCCAAAACCTGGCAGTGAATTGTACCCCTCTATCAGATATAACCCACCGTGGAACTCCATGCAGATGGTATACATGCTCTATGAACAATTTGGCCAATTTTTTAGCCGAAGGGAGACCTGAGCAAGCCACGAAATGGGCTTGCCTCGAGAACAGGTCAATAACAGTCCATATTACAGTATTACCTCTGCTTCGTTTGCGTCAGCGTCGGTTTGCACCCACCACCGCTTTTAAACTACCGCGCTCCACCCTGTGCGCCCGCCTATCAGTACCACCCACCTCCCATTAAGCAATTAGTTCAGAATCTTCACAAGCCACGATTAGTAGGCTAAAATCTCTCCCCATGCAGCTGGGCTGTTGTCCAAGTGGGCCTCTCAGCTGAGCTGCCTCCTGACGATGCCCCTGCAGCAGAAACTGAAGTTCAGGCAGTAACAAACTGAGCTGCCTCCTGACGACTTCCCCGCAGCAGCAATTGGAGTTGAAGCAGTAGCAACTGGAGGTCAGGCTGAACGCGTTCCCATCCCGGGTGTTTTCCCCACTGGAATGGCAGCCCTGACGCTTCGGGGCTGACAAATGATATGTTAGGTTTTCCTTTGGTATAGATTGTATTTAATATTTTTCAAGAAAAATTTTATGTATGATATAAGATATTTATTTATTTCCCATGTTTATAAATTTTATAAATAACTCAAGGTGGATGTCTATGGATATTCTCAGTCATCCAAGTCATGGTTGTCCCAAAGGTGCTTTTTCAAGAGGCAACTGGACTTTCTGGTTTTTCTTTGAACACGTTTCGCTTCTCACCCAAGAATCTTCTTCAGTTCTCAGAACTTCAGTTCAGTATTACCATTTTTTGTTTGTTTACTATAGTGTTTTTTTAATTACAGCATTAGACATAGAATCACCACAAGATTCTCTTGCAATAATGCTACTCTTCAGTTCAGCTGACTAATTTAACTTCCTTTAACCTTCTCTCCTCTTCCTCTCCAGCTCTCTTCTCTCTCATTTTGCTTCTTTTGTCCTCAATATACTCTTGCCTTTAACTCAAGAATTCATTTCTATTGAGATAGTAAAGGCAATCTTTTTTCATCAAGGTCTACTTTTTCCACTTAAAAGAAAATCTTGCAAGGATAATGATTCAATTTGGTCATTACTTAAGTCTATTTATAAAACAATGAAGAAGCAAAATTTCTAGTTTGTACAATTTGCACTTACTTAAGTGTTTGAAGAGATGAAATGGCAATATGCAATTAAATGTTTCTCATCAGACCCTTATTCTGCCATTCTTTGTATTTTCTATTTATTTTCTTTAGGAATCCATGGCTATTACCTTGGGTTTCTAAATGTATCTTGAAAGACAGAATAGGTACATTTACTTTCCCTAGAATATATTAAATTGTGGAACATAGTTTAAAGTGGTGCTAAAGCACACACACACACACACACACACACACACACACACCAGAATGAATGCAACAAAAGTCAAAAATAATAATAATAAAGTTTCTTTCAACATATAAATAACAAGAAAAAAGTCAAGGAAACAGTCGGTCCACTAAAGAGAGAAGATAGCAAGGAAGTAACAGGCAGTAGAGAGAAAGCAGAGCTGCTTAACACATGCTTTGCATCAGTCTTCACACAAAAATAAATTATAGCCCAACCTACCAAAAACATAACTGTAAAAGACAGACTAGAAATAAAAATTAAAATAAGCAAGAATGTGGTAAGACAACACCTGACTTTGATGAATATAAATCACCGGGACCTGATGGATTACATCCCAGAGTTCTGAAGGAGCTGGCAGATGTTATCTCAGAACCAATGTATCGTATCTTTAAAAAATCTTGGAGCACTGGGGAATTACCAGAGGATTGGAAAAGAATTGATGTGGTTTCCATCTTCAAAAAAGGGGGGGGGAAATAGACCCAGGAAACTACAGACCAATTAGCCTAACATCAATACCTGGGAAGATACTGGAAGAAATAATCAAAAAACAGATCTGTGAACATATAGAAACAGAGGGCAGGACAAGAAACAATGGATGAAAACTAATCAAGGAGAGAAGCAATCTGGCATTGAGGAGAAACTTCCTAACAGTGAGGACAATTAACCAATGGAACAGCTTGCCTTCAGACATTGTGGGTGCTTCATCACTGGGGTTTTTTAAGAAGAGACTGGACAGTCACTTGTCTGAAATAGTATAGGATCTCCTGCTTTAGCAGGGGGCTGGACTAGAAAACCTCCAAGGTCCCTTCCAGCTCTATTCTGATTCTAATTTTAACATGGCAAAACATGTTGGCACTCTATGCTGTAATTGTTAACACACAATTTACTGGATTGAAACATGATTATGCTAAGTCATAATTTATGGTTTACAAACCACAATTGCTGGGTTAATACATCTTAAAACAGATGTTCTCAAATTTTCTAGTACAATGATCCTCTAAAATGGTAAATTTCTGCAACCCCCTACACAACTAAATTTAAGAACAAATCAAGGAATAAATTGCTGCAATTGGTGGTTGGTTTCAACAGATCTGTCTATGTATTATTCAAAACTCTGAGCTTGCTGTCTATTGACGTAGGCAAGCCTGCTATGGACTTGCCCAGACAAAGGAGGGTGAGTTTTTACAGTTCTGCTTTGCCAGTGAAAAAAGAAAGCCTCGAGGTCCAGAGTCACCATTATACCTTCCTTAAACTGAAATCAAACCATATTTCAGCGTGATATGATATGTTATCAGGTATTCATATCTGCTGGGTAGATATATGCATACACATTTTATGGCAATATTTTTTAACCTCATCAACCATAAAATATGCGGACTTCAACTCCCTGAATTCTGCAACCAGAAGGGTGGGAGTTGAAGTTCATACATCTTAAAGTTGCTGAAGTTGAGAAACACTGTTCTATAATCAATAAATATGCCTCCAGCTACTGGATTTACAAAAATGAAGCTTAATGGAATATATCCGCTGCATATTTTATATTATACACTAACATGCCAGATGTATTTGATATTATTTTCTTTATTTCAGATATACTTGAATGTTCTTAGATATGGTTTAAATTATATCTTGACACCCATTATATACTTTAAATACAAATGATTCTTTACATGCAATGAGCTTTTATATAATAAAAAAGAGAAAAGAAAAAAAATACTTATATTTTTCAAATGCTAATTTTCCAGAAACACTTCTAAGTCAAACTTACTTTGCATTTCCCTTGTAAATGGATGTCTGGTACACTACATTTCTACTGTGTAGTCTAAGAGTTTCGTTACCAGAGAAGCAGGTGTTATTTTGTTTGTTTCAGCAAAACTGCAGCAACTTAAGCAATGGTATACATATTACATTGGAGTATGAACAGGTGCATGGCCCCCTAATGTTATGGATATTATTAGGATGTGTATTTGCATATTAATATTTATGTCTCAATTATGCAGTTTAGTGTCACTTTTGAGCAGCTGTTTCAGGATTGAAAACTTCTGGTAAATTAGAAGAAGGGTTTCAAAGGGTGTTAAAAGATGGCAACTTCTTGTAGGGCTTTTTTTCCCCAGGAAAACTCATTTCTGAGCCAAACTTATACAGATTTTTGCATCTGTTATCTTGTATAAGCTCCTTATTTATGCTTAAAGAGAGGGGTTTGTGCTTAAATTCTGGTGAAACTTTCCACTTATGAAGAAGAAGGAAACTGTGTGCTGATGATGGTATTCAAGTTGCTATATAATATTGAAAATATTAGATTCCTAAGATCTAATATTTAGTTTATATAAAGGGATTATCTCTAAATAGGGTTTTCCCCATATCCTAAGCATATATAGATTTTTATTTATTTCTCTGATAAACTGTGATTAGGGCAACAAACCATCTAGTTTTATAATTTGTATATCATTTCTGTTTTATGTGCATGCCAACAAACTATCTAATTTTCTAGTTGTCAAATCTCTTTACCTGTGGATTTGGAAACAGTTCTGTTTTTCCTACATGAAGAATTCTATTTGGCCTAGATTTACTGTCCACAGAGAAACTTCCCAAAAATTGAAAGTATGTTGGTTTACACTTCTCTAAAATATTACCTATTATGCAAATTCTAAAAACTATTCAAGTTGAGAGAACATTGTCTCTCAATGATCTTCTGTCCTTAAGACATCAGTTCTTTGGACTGGTTTTCTATGTTTACATATATTTTAACATCTGCTCAATTATTTTAACACTCCAGAGGAAAGGTCCAGATTAGTAGAAGAAATTCCATTTTTACTTGTTGGGTATTACTTTTAGATATGCACAGGGTTGCAATTGAAAATATATGCGTACGGCGCAATGACCTAAATATCAGAATATTGTTACAGTCTGCAATATCTGAATCAAGTCGGAATAGGACATTGCTCAGAACCATAGAACAATAAAAAAACCAACCGTGGAAGAGCAGGCTGCTTAGATATAATGCAGGTATACCTACTGCTTTCCTCCCTTCCCATTTGAGCTTTTTTCCCAGTGTCAGCCCTGCAGTGTTACCAAAAAATTTGCAACATTGACACAGATATGGGAGTCTCAAAAACAGCCAAATAATATAAGGTGCTTTTGCTTGAAAGGTAGTGGGTGTTTCAGGAGAAAAGAAAGTTTAGAGGCACAGCAGAGAAAAGCAGAATGTGGAAAGGTGCAAGTGCTGTATATCTTGGGCATTAACAGAGAAAATAAAAGCAGAAGAAATCCCAGAATGGAATTAAAACAGAAGGCAGAATTGTGAGAAGAAAACATTTCTCTGTAATACTATAGAACAGGGGTGTCAAACTCACGTCGTCATGGCGGTGTCACGTGACGTATCGGGACTTTTCCCCCCTTCGCTAAACCGGGCGTGGCCATGGCAATGCATGATACATCTGCCCATGGGCCAGGAGTTTGACAGCCCTGCTATAGAATGTAGTACAGCAGTAGTAAAGAAAAAAAATGTAATAATAGAATAGTTATACTATAGAGTACAGTGGAGAAAATATTGTATTATTTATTTATTCATTCATTCATTCATTTATTTAGAAAATGTATATAGCCATTTAGCTCATGGTGACTCCAGGTGGCTTATAGAATGAAAACCTCAAATACAAAATCCAGTAAACTCTTACATACACACATATCCGTTGAATAGCAATCAAACAAAATATAGGAGAGAGACAATAGAATGCACTCATATATCACTTTTTTATCTTGCTTTTTTCAAAATATTTCCTAATCCTTAGATCGAGATTTTAAAAACTATCTGTCCAGCGTCCAGTGCTTAAGTGTCTGTTCTGAGTCCAGGTAAATCTAACTGGGTAAAAAAATATCTGGCAGCTCTATTTTTAAAGAAATGCATGATTTAATTCTTATTTCGCAAAAGGCTGCTGCTGAGTCAACCAAAACCCTGAAGGAAAATTAGACTCATAGAGAAAGTGGTTATTGTCTAAATAAAGTTTTATTTTATTTTTGCCAAAGTTAGATAGCAAAGCTACACCTCTAACAAATTCTTTGTTAGCTATATTTTAATCATATGTTTTTTTAAAAAATTATTTATTTTTGCCATTTTATGTATGTATTTTATGCATATACAATTCGCAAATCAATCTTTAATCTTAAAACAATAAAAGTGAAAAGTGACAATCCCAAACTAAAAATACAAATTAAGAAAAAAAAGAGAAGAAAATAATTCACCTTTGTATTTTATACTTATCCATAATTGTTGTTGTTAGTCGCGAAGTCGTGTCCGACCCATTGCGACCCCATGGACAACGTTCCTCCTGGCCTTCCTGTCCTTTACCATCCCCCGGAGTCTATTTAAGCTCACGCCAACTGCTTCAGTGACTCCATCCAGCCACCTCATTCTCTGTCATCCCCTTCCTCTTTTGCCCTCAATCGTTCCCACATTAGGCTCTTCTCCAGTGAGTCTTTCCTTCTCATTAGGTGGCCAAAGTATTTGAGTTTCATCTTCAGGATCTGGCCTTCTAAAGAGCAGCCAGGGTTGATCTCCTCTAGGACTGACCAGTTTGATTGCCTTGCAGTCCAAGGGACTCACAGGAGTCTTCTCCAGCAATCCATAATTACTGGGTTGCTAATGAATTTACTGCTGTAATATATACCTGGTTTTTATTTAGTTTCAATTTTCACAAGTTTGGGTTTACAATGTTTATGTCTTCATCTCACACACACCCCTCTTTCTGTCTTTTGTGTCTGTGTCTGTGTGAGTTGTTTCATTGTATTACGCCAGTCTTCTTTTCTCCTGTTGATATTGCTGCCTAAAGATCTTCACTGTAAAATTCAGAAACTTAACCCAGAAGTTATTCACTCCTGGTGATTAATACTTTTAGTTTGCATCATAGAGCTGAAAGGGCTGGAAGGGATAAAAAAAATAATTTGTTCAACCTCACTGCTACAATGCAGGATCATTCATAAATTGGCTTTTCATAGATATTTCACTGTACTTCTGAATGTCAATGAGGTTTACAAATGCCACTGCTTGATATGCATTATATTTTAGTCATTAGACAAATAATTTTAGCAACCAGCTCCTTTGCCTCTTCTACAATTGTAAACCTTCATATGACTTTCCTTGAGTTTTAGGCTCCCAATAACATTATATCCTATGTTCTGTTGTATCTCTGCTATGGTCCTTGCTGCATGAAATTCCAATGGCAGCTGAAGATATGAAGTATAATACAGCATGTTTATAAAAAAATACTTGAAGTCTTTGATGTGACTTCAGTGGTGAGATTACACTGCAGAACAACAGAATTTTCTGGAAGGTAGAGAAGATTTATGCAAAGTTCCACATCCTTTCCGAAGTAAATTATAAGATTAATAATACTTTGCATTTCTGTTTGCTATTCCAAGTTATTATATTTGTTCCTTACTTCTATTTCATGTGCTGCTGAAATGGATAACTAATATATTATGAAAAGCCATTTCATATGACATTTCAATGGTATTATGTACTATGGCTCCTTGCATAACAATGTTTAGATGAGATTTGTGGAATGCCTAGATCCAGTTCTTTAATCACTTTGGTGTAGTTGCCATGGGGACATGGAGAGGGATCTATAAGATTCTTGAAACAAAGAACCATGCTCAATCTTTAAGTGGCCTGCCACTGAACAAGAAAAATCAAACACTAGATAGAATTACCTTCCATTGTACAAAAACTGTTAAATTAAATATATATGATTATTTTTCATATATATTTAGGAATTGATCTCTTCTTCCCATTTAAAATTACAATTCAACAATATTGAATTGAATTGTAATGTATAATGCTACCCATGGTTACAACTGTTTGTTGTTTGCCTCCCAGAGTCATTTTTGTGAAATGGGCATGATATAAATTTGATAAATAAACTTTTGAAGAAGCTCTGAAGACATTCAGCTTGTGCACCCCAATTGGTATAAAGAATTTATAATAACTTTTTTTAAAATATCAGGGAATCTCCGTTACTGTCTCATAAGATGTAGATTGAGCCACGGTGGCGCAGTGGCGCAGTGGTTAGAGTGCAGTACTGCAGGCTACTTCTGCTGATCTGTTGTTGGCAGATCGAATCTCACCAGGCTCAAGGTTGACTCAGCCTTCCATCCTTCCGAGGTCAGTAAAATGAGGACCCAGATTGTTGGGGGCAATATGTTGACTTTGTAAACCGCTTAGAGAGTGCTGTAAAGCACTATGAAGCGGTATATAAATCTAAGTGCTATTGCTAGATTGGGCTTGATGAAATTTGTAATGTTGAAAGAGCTCTAAAAGGCACAAAAATAGCTTATATTTACAACCCCCCACAAAAATAAATGATATTGTGTTAGTTTAGCATAGTTGATATTGAAAATAATGTAGTAGTTGAAGCATTT
Organism: Thermophis baileyi; assembly: GCA_003457575.1. Classification (NCBI taxonomy): domain Eukaryota; kingdom Metazoa; phylum Chordata; class Lepidosauria; order Squamata; family Dipsadidae; genus Thermophis; species Thermophis baileyi. The sequence goes on along the minus strand of QLTV01012198.1, from coordinate 8,227,223 downwards.
ATTATACTTCCTTTTTGCTCCAGGTGTTCAGTTATATAACAATCCTCCATTTTTTTTCTCCACAACAACACCCTTGTGAGGTATATTGGTCTGAGAGCATGTTTGGTCCCAAGATAGCTAGCAAGCTTCTACAGCTGAAGGTGGATTTGAAATTGGATTACCTAGGCCAGGGCTGTCAAACTCGCATGCCGGATGCATCATGTGCTGGCCACGCCCATGCCCATTTTAGCGAAGGGGGAAAAAGTCCTGATACGTCATGTGATGCCGCCATGACGACGTGAGTTTGACACCCCTGACCTAGGCCCTAAAACAATAATTTAATCACTAGACCACATACAAATTATATTGTCATCTCTCTTAATCGTACCAATCCGTATGGATTTTCTAGTTTTGTGTATATTTTCTGGATGTAGGTCTGATGCTTAGACTTCTATAACTTATATGTTGTACAACATTTTATGTTATCCCAGTACAATATTATAGTAAAATGAACTGTATAATTCTCAGAATTTAGTAACTGGTAAATACCTTTCTTTTTGCATAGTTTATAGATCATTCCTAGATGCACCCAGTCAAACATGGGTTTCACTGAATTTATTGAGAGTAATGTTAAAAAGGAAAATATGAATTTACAAAGCCTAGTGAATAGCAAGGAAGTCAATTTGGGTGAGCCATACATTTCAGGGGATTAAAGCAAAACTCATCACTGGAGAGTCCAAGGGGGAAATTATCTGATGTCCCTACTTGAAGCTGAGCATTCTTTTACATGGAGAGGGAAAGAGATAATAATGGGCAAGCTGTGACATTTAAGAGATGAGGCAATTCCATGCTACAAAGTTAATGAGGGAAAAAATTATCCAGTTGAACTTTTGCACTTTAATTACCATGTTTGACCTTTTCTTTTCTGGTTCTTTTTTCTTCTTTTTCATTCTCTTTGATTCCTTTGTTTCTCAGCATTTCTTCACTTTTCAAAAACTTATTAACTCAGTATTCTTTTTGAGGTATCCATTTTCTCTTTCCTCTCAGGGAAGGAGATGCCTCTGGTTTCTAGTGATTTCCAGTTATTAAAAATACTTAGTGTAGGACATGATAGTATACCGAGTACTTGTATTTTTTAAATAGAATTTAGCTTTTCTTAAAAGAAAAGTATGCTCTTTTTTGCTCACTCTCTATAGTATGGTTCTAAAAATAAGGTCTGTGTATATGGGGTAGGATTCAGACATAGTCATACTTAAGGAAGAGTCACTGTATCAGTGGGATGGGTGGCGTAATAAATAAATAAATAAATAAATAAATAAATAAATAAATAAATAAATAAATAAATAATGGATAGATAGATAGATAGATAGATAGATAGATAGATAGATAGATAGATAGATAGATAGATAGATAGATAGATAGATAGATGATAGAT
>QLTV01012198.1:8200005-8211022 GCA_003457575.1 Thermophis baileyi | reverse complement strand
TTAGATGGCCTCTGGAGAAATGAAACTTGGTGGAGTGACGGCCGCGTGGTCGCCTTAGAACAAAGAGCTTCTCTCTCACAAGGCTGGGAAAAGTTAGTTTCAATTATTAGGGGTATTCCTTTAGTGTTTAAGTGTTCTGCGGAACTTCGGCAAAGTTAGGCTATGTTCAAATGTAGATTGAGCTCGTCTGGTAGCAGAAGCTGGTTTTATTATTTAAGTCCTGGGGTTTTATTACTTTGCAAAGGAGATTTAAGATGTATTTTCCTTTGGCACTGGCAATTACCGATTAGTTCTCCCTTCTGAGCAGGGAGAAGTCTCAACTCTCCACTTAAACAAAGACTTTTGTGAAGGAAAACAAAAACAAAAACAAAGTCTTTTGCAAGGAGTAGTTTAAAAACTCTTTCCTCTCCCAATGAACGGAGCACGCTGGGCTTCAGGGTTTCGGAAGATATACACCGGGGAATTTTAATCACTGTTCCACGAGTCGGATGTTTCACTCTCTCTTTTAGTTCAATTTGATTGAGATCTCTGGTTTCCGATCTCTTTTTCTTTAAAGGCATCAAGCTAGAGAATGCGAATTCTACTTCCTCCTTAGGTGCAAAGCCAGGTAGATGATCATTCAGATCTTATAAGTCCTTTCTCCACATGTGTCCTTTGCCAGAAGTATGCTGTTCAGCAAGTGCATTTTTAATAACAATAGTGATTTATTAATTCTTCATAGGTTTTAAAAGATAATGTACAAATAGGGGGAAACCAAGAAAGAAAACAGCTTGTTTGCATTAGTGTCCAACTTACTGAATTATCTTCTCCAAATAAGCTTGACTTGGAACTATTTTGTGATGCTCTGTTATCAAATGAAATGTTTTAATTCAACCAGATATTAGTTGAATTAGGTGCATTTTTAATCGTTAGGGGGGAAATGATATACTATTTCTGTTATAAGGTTATAGTAAAAAAAAATGCTGTACATTTCCCTGAAATCCTAAATAGGATGACAGGCTATTTTAAACAAACATTGAATTGTTCTTTTAGAGCTATTTTCTAGATTTTAGAGAAGATTGTTTTATCTTAGAGGTGCTTGGTAATTTGGCTTACTGCATTCAAAATGTGATGTGTTCTTTAATTTCTGTGTTCTATAGAACAAGATACAAAATACCCTGAATAAGTCAGCTATTAAGAGAAACTGAGGGATAACAACTAGCTGAAAGTGAGCCAGTGAGTTTTCATGTTTGAAGATGGATTTGAACCTGGGTCTCAACAGTCTTAGTCTAAAAGCTTAACTTCAACACCACATTGGAATGCTAAACAAAAATGTCTGGAAGAAGCCTGACAGGTCATCTTACCAATCACTCTGATCTGAGTGTTTTCTGAACAGTATTCTATACCATAATGACAGCTGCATTATAGCATTTCAGAATTTGACATTACACTTTAAAACAAAATTCAGTAAAATACTGTAATTTAGAAAATGGTGTAAATTGGCAATATATTAAGGGTCAGATACTCTGTCCATGAACCCTTTATTTCATTCTCCTTTGTGAAGTTATATTGAGAACTGTCAGTTTGTTCAAGGGTTTGCCACTTGGGAATCTCTAAAGTGTTACATCAGGACTATGACACTGTAAAGGGAATATATTATTAAACCCTTGAACTGACATAATGCAATGTGATGATTGCTTAGATCAGGATCATTGAGGTAGGGCAGAAGGCAAACTGAGTCCAAAGCACTCAGAGTTTGTCGAGACATGAAAAATATACATTCTCTGAGTTTTCTTCACTTACTGTAATGTGGCTCAAATCTGAACCAGCAATACATCAAGCATCATTTTCATTTCAAGACAGTGGGCAGGTCTAGAGAAGCCACTTAGTGTCTGCCAATTGCAGGGAGATTTTTCTGTCAGTGCTAGTAATGGATCCTGAGTCCTGATTACTCAAAAGCTTCTGAAATCCCACAGGTTACTGAAAATTTTAAAAATACTTTTTTTCTCAAATGTATTTTCTCACTTGCTAAATATGACCATTATCAGACTTTTTCTCTTTAGTTTTCAATGAAAAGACCATTTTGAAGAAGCAGCAACTTTTTATCTTTTGCAGTTCTGATAATGCCATCTAACCATTTCAGGAATGATACTTTTTAATACTAACTAATATATTTGATGACATTCAGTATCTACAGTTAAAGTCAGTTGATTTGCCTTCTATATGGCATTCCATATAGAAGCAAAGGAAATGGCAGGCAATACATCATTCAGATAATTGGCATAGTACTTGGATCGCATAGATCTCAAAAAACCACAAGCATAAAATTTCAAGCATTCATATTTTTGCAATATAATTTTTGCATGCAAATATCTTGACTTTTTACCCTTAAGCTTCTGCTAATATTGTCTTGCTTTAATTTCTATACATTATATAGTACAAAATATGGCCACTTTACTACAATTGTCTGCATATTAATCTGGGGATAGACAACATTATATAAAGTACATAAGAGATAGCCCAAATAAAGTACAACATGAGATAAGAAAAGGAAATACAGCTCAATCTAGTTTATCCTCACCATTTGTTGTTTCTAACTCTACCACTCTATCCTTTCAAACCACCCTTCTAGTAAGTCTATAGTTTCATATATTTTTCTTCCTTCTTTAAATGTCCACCACTCTTCCTCTGTTCCATTCAATCACAGTTTGTCTTCTGCTTGTTCGCAGACAATGTTTCTTATTTTAAAGTATTTGCATACTGTTGATTCTACAATGACTCCCGGCAGTTGACGAAAAGCTGTCCACAAAAGCATTAAAAAATCCAGAAAAGCATCTGACAATCTCTAATTAGGTTGAATAAACTCTTAATATATTTGTTTTATTTATCTTCATTTATTCTCTCTATGCCACCAAACGTCTTCAACGTATTTCTTTCATACCTAAAATTTATGTATGCTTTAATCTATTCTTATTCAGCATCCCTTCATTTTGGCCATATCTCTATTTACAGTTAAGTAATCCATTCCTGTTGCACTGAACCTTTATGTTTCCCATGAAAAACACAACTCTTACTTCCATAGAAGTTATTGGAAGCATGATTTTAGGCAGGCATCTGCACCACATTGAGATTACATTATTAAATATTACCTAACCTTTATCATCCTCTCTGGCATGGTCATTAAAATGAGCAGAAGGATTATATGAATATCCTGCAATGTGTGGAATATAGAACATAACCTACCATCTCTCACCTCTGCATGTTATATGTATATTCATGTTATATACATCTATTCTCCCTCTTTACCAGCAATTGCACTGATTGGTTGATAATGGCTGTACAGAAGACAATGAAATCCATCATGTATTTTGGTTATGTGTTTTAGATCAGATCTCCTTCACAGGTCCAAAATGTGTCCAGAAAATTGCCAGAGTATTATTAGTATCTAGTTTAATTCAGAAGTATAGGCAGGGGTGAAATTCAAAACTTTTCCCTACCAGTTCTGTGGGCGTGGCTTGGTGGGCGTGGCAGGGGAAGGATACTGCAAAATCCCCATTCCCACCCAACTCTGGGGCCAGCCAGAGGTGGTATTTACCAGTTCTCCGAACTACTCAAACTTTCCACTACCGGTTCTCCAGTTTCTTCTGTCAGAACCTGCTGAATTTCACCCCTGAGTATAGGGCAATAATTATACAGACTTGAGAAACTTCAGATTTGAAAAATTTAAACTTTCTGTTGCTGCTTCTTATCTTGAATAATTTTGTAATAGCAGGAATAGGATTCCATACATGCTTGTTAAGGAAAAGTTTGCTCCTAGATTTAAGTGTAATTGAGCAGATTTATTAAGAAGGGTGCTAAAGTAACAACATAGAAGTTCTAGAAAATCATCTACTTTCATACAAAATACTTACATGAAAGCATATTAGAATAGGAAAGTAACTAAGTAACAAAGAGCAGGTTTATCTCTTTGATGAGGAAGGACAGGTTACACCTTCTAATTGTTGAATTCGAAATAATGCTGTTAACATTAGAAAAGGAATTTTTTTTGTTCTTCATTCTGTAGAAAGTATGCATAACATGGTATATACATTGGATTAATTAGTAAATTTTTCCAGAAGTGATAATATCAGACTCCTTTGGGAATGCCAGTAACATTTTATGGAAAGATTATATCTTCTCATATAGTTAATTAATATCATAAATCTTAATGTTGATGTAGTTATAGAAAACCAAGAGCTTATTTCTATTCCCCCTCCCCAAGGGAGAGAGCTACTATTTTTAATAGGAGAGACATAGTACAATGGCAAGGACAGTAAGGTTCTTCAGCTTTTCTTTATACTAGAAAAACTTTATATGAAATCTTAACCTTAGATACCTACCTTCATAAAAATTGGTGTAAACCAGGGGTGTCAAACTGGCGGCCCACGGGCCAGATGTGTCATGCACAGGCCACACCTACCCACGCTCCGCGAATGGGGAAAATGTTGCAAAACGTCACATGACGGCAACATGACACAGCAAGTTTGGCACCTGTGGTGTAAATTATACTTAACTCTGTGTCACTTTATACTAAAGAACAATTATATATTGGTCAAATAGTCCTAAAAGTTACATAGCATAGTGCTGGGTCTAGGATCAAGACTCATGTAACACTACTAATTCAAAACACTGAGACTCTATTGAATTGATCAGATCCAAATAAATTGTCAACTGCATTAGTCCATTCTACAACATTCTATATGATACTTCCTGCCATTTTTCCCGAACAGAAAAGGTAGAGGAGAAAACTAATATATCACAACATGGACTAAGATCTATTTCAGTCTGCAGCATTTGGAGAAGCTGGGAACCTCAGGAAATGTAGTTCCTGTTACGACCCCGCCAAGAAAGCCAAGCCTGCTTCTTGCGCTTTCGCTAAGTCCTCGACTTACGACCACCTAAGTCCTCGACTTACGACCCCCACCTAGAAGCCAAGCCAGCCGCTTGCTGAAGCCTGATTGGCTAAAGCGCAAGCAGCCGGCAAGCGGGAAAATAAAGCATTTCTATTGGTTGTCAGCTTTGACAGCTCCACTATAAAAGGAGCTGTCAAAGCCAGGTTGCTGTTCTTTTTACTGAGTGAAGCAATGGTGCTGAAGTGTAGAAATAAAAGTTCCTGTTTAAAGTCAAGCCTCTCCTCGTTCTGTCAGCCAGCAAACCTCCAATCTAACAGTTCCCATAGCTCTCCTCATCATACTACAAATATAGGAAATATAATAGCAGCAACAGGTGGGAGTTCAAGATTGAAACATACCTGACTCTAATTTTCCCTTCAAATGAAGTGATAATGAGAGAGGTTCACATACTTTTTGCCACAAACAAATAAGTGGCTGTGGATCATTTTCTTCAATAAATAAGTGAACAAGTGCCGTGTTTATGGCCCGTTTGTTTAAATGGATTCTCTTTATCTAATTTTAGGATTTGCGTGGATAATAGATCACATTTTAAGTCATATTTTTGTGGAACTATTGAAAATTCAAAAACTGTATGTGCAGTATTCAAAATATCAGCTTTCTGTTAAGATAACGAGCCAGGCTGCCTTGAGCCTTCTGAACAAGTTACTTTACAAAATCTTCTAAATGAATGTTGGCTAGGAATTGGCATCGAATCAAAGTATTATTGAGTTATATGTATTGTTACAATTCCAATTAAAGAGGTTCCTGTTGCCCTTCTTATACTTCTATTGACACTTTATTGTATGCACCTGAAGAGTACTGCTGAGCTTCCCAGTTTCCATAGCAACTGGAAAGCCTATCATTTGGAAGAAGACTTCAGAAATCAATGTCTTCCTCTTGGAGGGAATAGAGGGAGGGGTGGAGAGAGGTGATGACAGGGGAAAAGGGGGGGGTTGCTGCTTGTTTGAGGGGACACATTTTCAAATGCCAGTATCCTATTACTTTTTATAACATAAGACCATTTAGAGGTATCCATGTTAGGTTTTTCTGTTTCTGCAACATAAACTAAAGAAGATTAGAGTGGGTTTGGAGAGAGAGGAAGGAAGATAGATTTCCAGAACATGGGGGAAAAAAAAAAGATAACTCAAGCTCTGGGCAGTCTAGCCATATCTAAACTGTAACAAAATATATTTGCAATAAATGGGGAAACCAGAGGAATTGAAGGGAAGGAGGGAGGGAGGGAGGGAGGGAGGGAGGGAGGGGGGAGGGAGGAAGGAAGGAAGGAAGGAAGGAAGGAAGGAAGGAAGGAAGGAAGGAAGGAATATTTCAGATGTTTTTTGCCAGTTTACCATAAGGAAACACAATGGTAGAATCACCAGAGTTTCAAAGTTGCTCCCTTTCCAACTGCTTTTTTGCCCACCTTTTTTTGTGTTTCTTTGTTTAAGTAAAGAAATATCTCTGAAATGAGGACCCAGTAGGGCATGAGTTGTTTAGTAATATCTAAATCTGAGTGCAGCATCATTATGTCATCATATATACGGCATGAATATGTATTAACAATCTCACAGAAATATACGGGTGTGTGTATGTGTGTGTTTATGGATTATTATCAAGGCTGGCTTTGGTTTTTTGTTCTGTTTTGTTTTGTTTTAATGGCAGAATATTTAAAGAGGGATAAAGAAAGCATTCATAGTCTTGAACTTATAAACTTAAACCCCAAAAGTAAAGGGAACTTTATTATGCATTAATTTATTTCCATTGACAGTAACTATATTAATAGAATTTCTTTGTTGCTTTTTCCCCTTAAGAATATATATATATATCCATATCTGGGCATTATAATACTGTCTCTCAAGCTAGGATGATAATAAGCAATTAAAAGGTTTTATCAAAGATAGGTCATAAGATAAAAACTGCATCCTGATTGCAGTTATTTGTTAGAACTTTTATTAAAGTTACAGTATATATATTTTTTCATTTTCCACTGTCATCCACTTCATTTTTCCCATAAGATATCAGCTTAAATGGGAAAACAGAAAATTAAATATAATTTCCAATTGGGTAATGTGAATTTCTTTCTTTGAGAATGTAGTTCTTCTACAAGTCAGCAGCAGAACCCAACCTCCTGTTGTTGTTTTTCCTTCCCACACAGGCTCCATAAGAAAATATTACTTTTTATTATTAATAATTATTTTTCTGATTTATTAGAATTCTTATTATTTATATTTATAAATAAATTATAATGTATTATAATTTTTAAAAATTGTGCATTGCAGGATTTGCTGAAGGAGATCAGCTTGAGCCAGTATGGAACTTTACCTGAAACTTAAAGTGGCATTTTAATATTCTGAGTGCTTTGTTGGTACTTTCTGATATAAAATTTTGTTTGTAGTTCCTGTTCTTCATTCAATTAAACTCTTTCACTTCAATCCAACTATCTCTATAACTTCTTAATATTAAGAGCAAGATATTTCAATTGTGGAATTTGAGATAATGTATGGATAAAAGACGCGGTGGCTCAGTGGCTAAGACGCTGAGCTTGTCGATCAGAAAGGTCGGCAGTTTGGCAGTTCGAATCCCTAGTGCTGCATAACGGAGTGAGCTCCCGTTACTTGTCCCAGCTTCTGCCAACCTAGCAGTTCGAACCTAGCAGTTCGAAAGCATGTAAAAATGCAAGTAGAAAAATAGGGACCACCTTTGGTGGGAAGGTAACAGCGTTCTGTGCACCTTCAGCGTTTAGTTATGCCGGCCACATGACAACGGAGACGTCTTCGGACAGCACTGGCTCTTCGGCTTTGTAATGGAGATGAGCACCGCCCCCTAGAGTCGGGAACGACTAGCACATATGTGCGAGGGGAACCTTTACCTTTTATGGATAAAACAGTCAACATGGAATTTACACACATTCATTATGTTTAGATGTGTGCATGGTAGAATATGCTAAATCAACTATTCCCAGTTTATATTAATGTCTAGGACAGGGGTCGGCAACCCGCGGCTCCGGAGCCGCATGCGGCTCTTTGGACCCCCTGCTGTGGCTCCCTGTCCCATCACTGCCTGGCCTCACCCTCCCCTCCCTCACCTGGCCTGAGAAGGTAAGGCGACGGTGTGAATGGAGAAGCAGGCATGGCTGATTCTCTGGCGCTGGTTGAGGAACATAGCCACCCCCGGCTGAGGCTTCCCTTCTCCCTCCTCCCTCTCTTGCGACTCCCTGGCTGGCTGTGGCAGGGGCAGGTGTGCGCATGTGTGGGGAGACCCTCAAGCGAGCGCCAAGCGCAGCAAAGGCGTGCTCGGAGGGCGGCTGCTCGCTTAAGGAGGCTCTTTGGACGCGGCTTCTCTCCTGCCCTAAGGATCTGGCCATTGCCTTGCCGTGTCCCGTCCCGTCCCCCCGGCAGCTCTTCGGCCGAGCGTGGTGGGCGTAAGCTCCAGCCCGAAGCAGCAGAAAGCAAAGCCTGCCTTCGCTCCGGCGACCCTCCTCCCCCTCCTTCTCCTCTCATGCAGGGTGGGGGGGGGTACGGCAAGGCAATGGCCAGATCCTTAGGACAGGAGAGAAGCGGCCCTGTAGCTGCCTTCATGCCACATTTGCGTGTAAGGCAGCCTTTGCTTCCTGCCGCTTCGGGCTGGAGCTCATGCCCTCCCTGCTTGGCCGAAGAGCTGCTGGGGGGACGGGACGGGACACGGCAAGGCAATGGCCAGATCCTTGGGGCAGGAGAGAAGCCGCGTCCAAAGACCCTCCTTAAGCGAGCAGCCGCCCACCATTCGCCCTCCGCATACGCCTTTGCACCTTGAGGAGGGTCTCCCCACATGCGCCACAGCCAGCCAGGGAGTCGCGAGAAGGGGAGGAGGGTCGCCCGAAGAGAAGCTGGGGGTGGCGATCGTTCCTCAACACACACAGAGAGAAGGGGAAAGAGAGGGAGAAAGAGAGAAATGAGGGAGGGAGAGGGAGAGAGAGAGATAGAAAGAGATGGGGAGAGGGAAAGAGAGAAAGAAAGATGAGAAGGAGAAAAAGAGATGGAGAGAGAGAGAAAGAGAGGGAAAAGAGAGAGAGAGATATCTTTTTCTCATAGAAAAGACCCACAAAACCTGGGTAGGCGTAGCTGGGGGGTCATGTGACTCGGTGGGAGTGACGTCGAGTTGGCCACGCCCACCCAGGTTTTGTGGCTCCGAGTGTTTTGTTTTCTCTGGGAAAGGGTCCAAATGGCTCTTTGAATTTTTAAGGTTGCCGATCCCTGGTCTAGGATAAAACAAATTGTAAGATAGTACATTAACAAAATAATTATGGAAAGCCTGGCTATGTTGTTAGTGTAAGTTTCTCTCTTTCATTAATCTCTGTGAAAACATAAAATATTGGGAAAACTTGTAGTGAATTTATCTTTAAAAATGGCAACTTGGTACATACGGATTCTATTAGAGACAGATTTAATTCTGCCAGTAGCTGGCTTAATGACATGGGGTTGAAAAGTTGGAATTCACTCTTCATGTGATGCTGCTGTTAAATAAAAACAAGGACAACCTTAAGAATAAGAATACAGCCTGATAAATGATTATATGGAGGTAATTAGATCTCTACAGGCATGGAAGAGTCAGCAGTATTCCATGATGCCACTGCAGCAAAGCATGAAAATATATTCTCAATTGGACTTGAAATGAAGGCTCACTGCAAGGCTGCTGAAGCTGCTTCCTTTAGCTAAAATAAATTTACTAGGATTAGCTTTGTATTGGAGAAGATTACATTACAGTATCCCAGGACATCATTCATTGATGGCAACTGGTCATGCTCTCTAGGAGCATTTCCCAAAGACTTTTCTTTTTTGGTCTTTCAACTCATCAAAATCAAGTTCAAAATTATTCTCAAAATTGTGTGCTATTATTTAGGCTATTTTCAGATCCGTTACAACAACAGGACACACAAATATATTTACATATCTCAAGTCTATAAAGCTGACTGAATAGCAATAGCAATAGCACTTAGACTTATATACCACTTTACAGTGCTTTACAGCCCTCTCTAAGCGGTTCACAGAGTCAGCATATTGCCCCCAACAATCTGGGTCCTCATTTTACCCACCTTGGAAGGATGGAAGGCTGAGTCAACCTTGAGCCGGTGAGATTTGAACTGCCGAACTGCAGCTAGCAGTCAGCTGAAGTAGCCTGCAGTACTGCACTCTAACCACTGCGCCACCTCGGCTCTTCTCATGAGACAACCTTCACTTGCCCTTTCTTGGCAGTAGCTGAGCAGACAACTAAGGAAGTCAGCATTTGCTTTCTAAATATCTCCTGACCTCTCAAGACTTTCCTTAAATATGTATGCCTTACCTTCTTTGCTTGTGGTTTGGCATTGTTCATGGCAAACTACTATTGCCCTTGAAATTCCTAAAACTGACAGTTCTGCACTTAGGCCCATTCTCCAACTATATGAGCATGCTGTTATGACATAGTCCAAGAAGTGAGAGATGGGATGAGCCAAGCATTTGTTCCAAGGAGAACATAGACAGCTCATTCAAAAACAAGACAAATGCAATGCTCTTTCTGAGGTTACCTTTGAAATGGCATTTCCTTGTCTTTCAAGCAAATGAAATCCCATGTTACTGGGGATTCAAACCAATTTGAACCAATTTGAAAAGAAAACCAATGTGAAAAGAAAAGTAGTAGATAGGGCTAAAGGTCTGCATTTTGGATCTTGCTGATCAGTTGAAGCAAACTGTTCCTTGCTGTGAAACCCAATTCAGCAAGGCTGAGGATCCAGGCAGTCCAAGAAATCAATTAACCAAAGGTGATTCAACTCCTTTAAGGAGCAGCTACCTGCTTGGAACTGTAATTGAAGTTGAACACAGTGCAGGATCTGGCAGTCTCTGACCATTTGAAGGCTGATCATCTGCCTTAAGTCCTATGTGAGAGAGGAATTTTGCTTCAGACGATTGAAAGATGTTTCTCTTTGAGCTAAACAAAAGACTCGTAAAGTGAAGAGGGAAGAAAAGCTTTCCACATTTTTTTTTTACTTGAGGAGCTATTGGTAGAAAAAAAAGAGACCGAATAATATTTTTCTCCCCAAAGTAGATGCCTACTTTGAGCCAAAAGTATAGCTATTTTTTGTAGTTCTTTGTTTT
>QLTV01012198.1:8166873-8198110 GCA_003457575.1 Thermophis baileyi | reverse complement strand
AAATAGCTTGACTCCCTCTTCTTTGTGGCAGCCCCTGAGATATTGGAACACTGCTATCATGTCTCCCTTAGTCCTTCTTTTCATTAAATTAGACATACCCAGTTCCTGCAACCGTCCTTCATATGTTTTAGCCTCCAGTCCCCTAATCATCTTTGTTGCTCTTCTCTGCACTCTTTCTAGAGTCTCCACATCCTTTTTACATCGTGGCGACCAAAACTGGATGCAGTATTCCAAGTGTGGCCTTACCAAGGCATTATAAAGTGATATTAACATTTCATGTGATCTTGATTCTATCCCTCTGTTTATGCAGCCCAAAACTGTGTTGGCTTTTTTGGCAGCTGCTGCACACTGCTGGCTCATATTTAAATGACTGTCCACTAGGATTCCAAGATCCCTCTCACAGTTACTACTATTGAGCAAGGTACCACATATACTGTACCTGTGCATTTTGTTTTTCTTGCTAAATGTAGAACCTTACTTTTTTCACCATTGAATTTCATTTTGTTAGATAGCGCCCAATGTTAGATAGCGCCCAATTATATTTCTGAGAAAGTTTACTGTAGGTAATTTGATTTAGACAATGCATATGATAAAGTGAACAAGATTAAATTAAGGACTGTTTTGCATGAACATTGAGTTCTAGGTTGTTTGCTGAATGCCATGATATATGGTAGAAATAAGGCATGCATCAGAATAACATTATTAGTGTAGGTTCAAGGAGCAGGGAATAAGACAATGATTTTGGTTGTTCAATGTATTTATGGGGGAAAAACATATAAGGTGTGCTTGTGGTGATAACAGAGATATGTTGGTTGGGATGTGAATGCATATTGCATGTTGATGATGCTATGTTATTGACTGAGAATCAGAATGATTTGCAATTCATGTGGGATAGCTTCTATGCTACATTGAGAAGTATGGCTCTGAAGCTTGATATATCAAAGTAGATGGTAATTGTGTTTCATGTTATGCATCATTAGTTCTCACATCTCAAGTTACAACATTCCATATGTCATATGGCTATTGCCGTAGATATTATTCTCTGCTACCTTTTATGGCTATGAATGGTCGATAATTTCCCTTACCCCAACCCCCTTTGGCAATAGAGAGAAGATATACACTAGAATACAAGCCTACTTGCTCTTGTGCTGCATGCAGAATTTTTTACTAATATAAAGATAGTAGTGGCTAGTTAGGGCACATTTTAATCAATAAGACATGAGTACCAAATTCCCCCCCCCATATTCCCATTATTCTGAGTAGGTTGGATCTGCAATCCAAAGGCTACCTTGCAAGACAATGTTGCCAAAATTCTACCTACCAAGAGATATATAAAGTATAATGAGAATAATGAGAATGAGAATCCTGCAACCATCTGGGTATAGGGTGAAAATACATAGACTATAATGACTGATCACAATCTTAGATTTTAAGTTGTGATATTTAACAAACATACACCTTTCTGTACTATCACCATGTATATACAGCACAATGTAAATCAAAGAGCAACATACACCATATCTGTTTTAATTGGATGTAGAAGTTCTGATTCATAGACCAAATGTAATCTGCATTTTTTCTGGAAATCCGTGCATACTCGAATGGTGTGGGAGTATGAATGGATTTCCAGAAAAATTGCAGACTACAGGAACCCTTTCAGCAGTTCCAAACAGGGTCCACATCCATTTGCACTACTCAAGGGACCCTGAGGACACAGACAGACCTCCAGGTGACCTAAACAACTCTCTAAAAGAATGCAAATGATCAGCTGTCTGTGAGGAATATAAATCCTTTCATTCCCCACCATCTAGTCAGACCTAACCCTAACCCTAACCCTTAAATAAAACTATACTCAAATTCATTTGGCAAGGGAAAAAAGCGAGGATTAAGTTAAAATTATTACAGGATTCTAAGGAGAGGGGCGGATTTGGTCTCCCAGACTGGGAAAAATATTATCAAGCAGCAATATTAACATGGGTGTGGGACTGGATACAATTAAAAAATATGAGATTATTAAGATTGGAAGGCCATGATATGCAGATAGGGTGGCACGCCATACTTTGGGAAGAGAAATACAAGGTTCACCAGTACTTCTGGAGGCACTATATCAGACGAGCATTAATTGATGTTTGGGTCAAAATTAAGCAACAAAATTATATGCAAATGCCGAATTGGATATCAACATTGGAAATGTACATACATCCAAAATTCATACAACTAGGAAAAGTAATAACGTATAAACACATACTAGACGAGAGAGGAGAATTGAAGTCAAAGAAAAATCTTCAGAAAGAAGGTATAGAACTGGAATGGTGAGCATATCTTCAATTGCAATCACGTTAAAGGAAAGACAAAAAAGATTGGGGTATAAAAACAGAGTTGACAGAATTAGATAAAATATTATTAGGAACAGAAGATAAAATGATTAAAAAAACGTACCACTACCTTCTAGAACAGGTGATGTATGAAGAACAAGTCAAGGAAACAATGCTAACGTGGAGCAGGAATTTTGGCTACAGCATTGATTTACATATTTGGCAGGAACTATGGGAAAGAAACAGAAAACTCACCCTAGCTACTACATACAAGGAAAATCTTTATAAGATGTTCTACAGATGGCATTTCCCACCCACGAGATTAACTAAAATGGGCCCAAATCTCTCACCAATGTGTTGGAAATGTAAAATAACACCAGGGACTTATTATCACATGTGGTGGGAGTGTCCGAAAGCCCGTGATTTTTGGATTATGATAAAACAATGGTTGGAAGAAATATTAACGTTGAAGATAGAGCTAAAACCTGAACTTTTCTTATTGGATATAACTATAGATAAATATGATACAGGAACAATATACTTAATGTTGCATATTTTGACTGCTGCTAGACTGGCTTTTGCACAAAAATGGAAGAACAAAGAAACCCCCTCAGAGGAAGAGATATTACATAAAATATTGTCTTGTGCTGAAATGGACAGGCTTACGATGGAATTGAAAGATAAGAATAAATCGGAATACTTTGAAATCTGGGATAAATTGTACCATTGGTGGGAATTGAGAAGGACTGTTGGGATTATGAATTAGTGACAAGTTGGAAATGTATATATTCTTATGTTAGCGAGTAGGAAAAAATAGGTTTAGTATTGTATATAAAGTTAAGAGTTTATATCTTGATATAGAGAAAAAGAATTGTACTTATGAGAAGAAATATCTTGATGGGAATATTTAAACTGGACTGTTAAGTCATGTCCAATGTTTTTCTTTTTTAATTGTATTATAAATAAAAAACTTTTTAATAAAAAAAATCCTTCCATTCCCCACCATCTAGTCAGAGCTGAAGAAGCTTCTTGCATGAGAAGTGAAATATCTTCTAAAAAAACAAGAAAGTCCAGTTGCCTCTTGAAAAAGCACCTTTGGGACACTCATTGAAATGCATGTTTGAATTCAAGTGACTCCAGTCCTACAGCTATCTAACATTTCTAATTTTATACCAGATTAGAATATTTGCCTGTTTACTCCAGGATTTCTTGTGCTGATAAAAGGTTCCCAGTCAAATCACCTATGATCTGATAATGGAAACAATGTTTTTTAAACCACTAAGCTATAATAATTGTTGTCCAAGAGCATGAGAAAAGCTCTTAGATTACAATTAAAGGCCCTGGTAATCTATTAACCTGTTTCCCACAGTGGCCAATCAGAAGACATTTCACTTGATTAATGGTTAACCATGCTGTTTTTAGAATGAAAATAACATCCTTTAACTTGCCATAAACACATCTTATGAAGTAGTGGGTAAATAAAATATAATTGAGATATCAGAATAACAGAGTTGGAAGGAACTTGGAGGTCTTCTAGGCCAAGCCCCTGCTCAGGCAGCAAACTCTATACCATTTCAGACAAATGGTTGTCCAAACTCTTCTTAAAAGCTTCCAGTGTTGGAGCATTCACAACTTCTGGAGGCAAGTTGTTCCACTGATTAATTGTTCTAACTGTCAGGAAATTTTTCCTTAGTTCTAGGTTGCTTCTCTCCTTGATTAGTTTCCATCCATTGCTTCTTGTCCTGCCTTCAGGTGCTTTGGAGATTAGGTTGACCTCCCTGTTCTTTATGGCAACCCCTTAGGTATTAGAACATTATTTATGGAGTGGTAATCTTAATTGTAATCTTGATTCTATCCCTCTGTTAATGCAGCCTAGGATTGTGTTGGCTTTTTGACAGCTGATGCACACTGCTGGTTCATATTTAAGTGATTGTCCACTAGGACTCCAAGATCCCACTCACAATTACTACTATTGAGCCAGGTACCCTCTATACTATACCTGTGCATTTGCTTTTTCTTGTCTAAATGTAGAACCTTACTTTTTTCACTACTGAATTTCATTTTGTTAATTAGGGCCCAATGTTCACATCTGTCAAGATCCTTCTGTATCTTAAGCCTATCTTGTGGAGTGTTGGCTATTCCTGCCAGCTTCGTGTTGTCTGTAAATTTGATGAGTTCCCCATCTATCACCTCATCTAAATCACTGATGAAGATATTGAAGAGAACTGGGCCTAAGGCAGAACCTTGGGGTAGCCCACTGCATACTTCACTCCACTCCACGCCCAGAGTCCTTTGGGAGTTGGGCGGCATAGAAATATAAATAAATAAATAAATAAATAAATAAATAAATAAATGTAGTATCAGTTCTATTGAGAACTAACTACACATTGAGTGCTGTTGATCAGACAGCTACAAACCCATCTGGTGGTGATTCTGTCTAACCATATTTTTCTATCTTATCAAGTAGTAGGTTGTGGTCTACTTTATCAAGTGCCTTACTGAAGTCCAAGTAAATTATATCAAAAGCATTTCCCTGGTCCACTAATTTTAAAAACTATGGGCTATTTTGCCATAGTTCCCTTTACTTGGAAGCATTTTTCTAATCTAGTCCATGAAACACAGCTGGAGTTCCATTACACTAAAAAACATTTTTGTAAACTGAAACAATCTTTGGAGTGTTAGCAAAGGCTGTTTTCCTTTTGGAGAGATTCAAACACTATTTTCTTTCCTTGAGAGAGATTTGCTAGTACTTGCCCTTAAGCTAACACAGATAAATGAGGAGGTGAGACATTTCTTGTAACTTGATGGCAAAAAGTAAAATAGAAAATAAAGCTCAGATAAAGGCTGAGTTCAGTTGTTTAACTGAATAATTCACAGTGGTCAATTTTTCACAATACCATAAATCTAGCATAAATCTTGGTTTACAAATGGTTGAGTTTGAATAACATATATGAAGCCAAAATGGAAAAAAAAATGCAATATGACCTAGCATAGCATTTAATGAAGTAGACCACATCCTAGAAATTAAGAAATTGATTCAGTTAATAGAATAGTAATTATTATTTTAAACTTTAATAAGTTTACCAAGCTATGTAATCTTTTCTTTCAAATATAATAGGAGGAGTGAATACTAGAAAAGCAAAAGAGAAAGTGCAGCAGTTGCTAAAATATATCTGATTTTGTAACTTATTGGGGGGGGGGTGTTATCATACTATTTGTGAATGCAAACTGTTTTTGTTACTGCAGTCATTGTAGTAGGCATTTCCTTAATGTTGCAAGTCCAAGCCTCTGGGACTATATGTCTAAACAACTGATGAGTAATTACTATGGAGCTCTGAGGCAGAGAGCAAAGAAAAGGGGAAGCTATTAGAAGCACTTTATTTGAGATATGAGCTAGAGCAGATTGCTATTATTTATTTTTTGCTGTAGGGAATGACTGAAGTACACCACATTTCTCTTAGAAAATAAAAGAAACAATACCATGCACCTTCCATGGGGTGTGCATTTTTATCACCTCTGTAATAGTCTTTAAGTCCTTGAAATCAAAGCTAACAACACTGATTGCTCCTTTTATGTACAAAGCAAAAGTTTGCACACAGAGAGGTACACAAATATACATATATTTACATATATACATGCATGCCTAACAGAGATTATGGGATAGAGAAAGAGAAGCTAAGAGGAAGACCAATTAGTGAAAGAATCCCAACGACCCTTAAGCATCCCAATGTTTACCTGGGCCATGATTAATTGGTTTTTAGCTAACAATTCCAGACAATTAATCTTGAATTAGTTGGCGTTAGCTCCAAAGAAACTCAGTTTTATCTGGGGTTAAACTAAGTAGTTCTGGTTAACCAACTACCCATGCCATTCAAATTATTTTAAAAATAAAGGCTCCCTTAAGTTGAGTTTAAGGGACGCGGTGGCTCAGTGGCTAAGACGCTGAGCTTGTCGATCAGAAAGGTCGGCAGTTCGGCAGTTTGAATCCCTAGCGCCGCGTAACGGAGTGAGCTCCCGTCACTTGTCCCAGCTTCTGCCAACCTAGCAGTTCGAAAGCACATAAAAAATGCAAGTAGAAAAATAGGGACCACCTTTGGTGGGAAGGTAACAGCGTTCTGTGTGCCTTTGGCATTTAGTCATGCTGGCCACATGACCACGGAGATGTCTTCGGACAGTGCTGGCTCTTCAGCTTTGTAATGGAGATGAGCACCGCCCGCTAGAGTCGGGAATGACTAGCACATATGTGCGAGGGGAACCTTTACCTTTTACCTTTAAGTTGAGTTTAACGTCTAGTGATTTCATGGTCAAGTTACTAGGCAGCAACTTGAAAGTGGTTTGCATCACTTTTTTCTGAGATGCATATGTGAAGAACTTTCAGAACCTATGGGAGAATTAGTTGAAACATTTCCTATCAATCTCAACTCTACAAGAAATCACAAATCATGTGATTGAAAGAGATGTACATATATACACAGTCCATTATGTTAACTGCAGTGACTTCTTCACCTCCACTCTTGTGTTATGAGAAATTGCTTCTGTATCTTGTCATTATCAGAGATTATTCTCAGAAATCCTTTCATACTAATGACAAACATGTTGGGGTTTGAAATGCAGGGAAAACAGCTTCATTGTTCCGGCCACCAATCTATAAAAATATTTCCCAAGAGTACCGCATCTCTTATCTATATTATCAGCTTATAAGAATCAGCACGTTTTTAAAAAAAAATCCTAGGACTTTCAAGAAATACATTTCTGTACATTTTTTCACTTACTTTTATTTCTTAAAGATTTATCTATTGTGTTGAATTTATTGTATGTAAGATGCTTGAAAATGATTCTTTTATTGGGCTGTTTCCCGTCTGGATTTCTGAAGCTTCCAGATATCATTATCTTTTATATATGTTCCTACAATGCATGGATACCTATGGGGGGGGGAATTATAAAACATATCACAATTCAAACTCTGCATTTTTTGTACTTGTATTGTGACATCACCTGCAAGTATGTTAGTGGCAGAGCTTCCCTTATGATTTCAAAGCCTATTTTGTCATTAAAAAATTTAAATACATGGTACATTGAGCTAATTTTTTATACAGTAGAACTTCCAAATATGCTACATTTATTAATAATACAAAATAATACAATGTTCAACAGCTCCTTTACACTAATAAATATATGCCCTAACCATATCCTAAGTGCATTAGAAAGAATATATCAATTATTGCTTCCATGTTCATGCTTAATAAAGCTATACCAAATTGTTGGAAAATCTTTAACTTAAAAAGACTTCCTTTCTTTTTAATCAGCCTCTTCTTTAAAAAATATTTGCAACAATTATAAAACTAAATGATTAGTTTTTTATTTTTATTTTATTTCCTGTATTCCATATACAAGTTACAAGTTGTCCAATAGGCACTAATGAAAAAAATGCCAATATTGATGCAGCAATTTTTCATTATCTTCTTCAAATGTTAACCTAGGTATAATATTTTAATTATTTTCTCTATTGTATGCACATCAAGATAACTTTAAAGGAATAATGTAATCACAGTAAGCAAAACATGAATTACATTAAAAAAGGAATAGAATAGAATAAAAATTTTTGTTGGCCAAGTGTGATTGGACACATAAGGAATTTGTCTTGGTGCATATGCTCTCAGTGTACATAAAAGAAAAGATATGTTCGTCAAGAATAATAAGGTACAACACTTAATGATAGGCCGGGTACAAATAAGCAATCAAATCATATTAGGAACCAGTCAATGTAAATCATAAGGATACAAGCAACAAAGTTACAGTCATACAGTCATTAGTGGGAGGAGATGGGTAATGGGAATGATGAGAAGATTAATAGTAGTGCAGACGTAGTAAATAGTTTGACTGTTGAGGGAATTATTTGTTTAGCAGAGTGATGGCATTCGGGAAAAAACTGTTCTTGTGTTTAGTTGTTCTGGTGTGAAGTGCTCTATAGCATCGTTTTGAGGGTAGGAGTTGAAACAGTTTGTGTCCAGGATGTGATGGGTCTGTAAATATTTTCACAGCCCTCTTTTTGACTCGTGCAGTATACAGGTCCTCAATGGAAGGCAGTTGGTAGCAATTGTTTTTTCTGCAGTTCTGATTATCCCCTGAAGTCTGTGTCTGTCTTGTTGGGTTGCAGAACCAAACCAGACAGTTACAGAGGTGCAGATGACAGACTCAGTAATTCCTCTGTAGAACTGTATCAGCAGCTCCTTGGGCAGTTTGAGCTTTCTGAGGTGGCACAGAAAGAACATTCTGTCATTCTTTGTTGTGCCTTTTTGATGATGCTCTTGCTTGGGGCACAAATCATCAGGCTCAAATTATCCTAATTTGTACACATTATGAGAATACAGCAGCTGTGGTCTCTCTCTGTAAGAGGGATCTAAAGGGATCTGTAAGAGGGATCTAAAGGCCTTGGGAATGGACATTAACAGCTGGGAAACCTTGACCTCTGATCGTTCAGCTTGGAGGCTAAAGACGCAGCATGGCCTTCTCCATTTCGAAGAGACACTTGTTCAGCAGGCTGAGGTAAAGAGGCAGTCCTGGAACCAGCGAAATCCGGGGGCCGGGCAGGGGACAGAATGTATCTGCCCTCAGTGTGGAAGGGATTGCCACTCTCAGATTGGCCTTTTTAGCCACACTAGATGCTGTTTTAGGAACTCTTTCCAGAGCACAATACCATAGTCTTTCGAGACTGAAGGATGCCAATCAGGGGTGAAATGCTCCTGGTTCGCTCGTATCTGACGGTCGCCGTAGACCCGGTCGCCAAGGTAGCGCGAGGAGCCGCCCACCCACCCAGACGCCACCATTTGGGTTCTTTTACCCTCTGCACATGCGCAAAGTGTTCTGTGCATTCGCAGAGGGTAAAAGAACCCAAATGGCAGTGTCCGGGCGGGTGGGCGGTGCCTCGCGCTACCTTGGCGACCGGCTCTACGGCGACCAACAGGTACGAGAAAACCGGGAGCATTTCACCCCTGATGCCAATGATGATGATGATTATGAGAATACCCAGACTCTCTGGAGAAGATTCTAATGCTAGGTAAGGTGAAAAGAAAGAGAGGAAAAGGATGACCACCAGCAAGGTGGGTGTTCAGTTACAGTGCCAATGTGTACACCATTGGATGATCTGAAAGTACAGGTTATGGATAGATTGTTATGAAGAAACCTATCTAGGTGATCAGTAGGAATTGAAAATGTCTTGATGGCACATACTCAATCACAAAAAATAGGAATAAATACTAAACAAAAGCAACATGAAAAAGCAGTGGTCCTCTCTGTCCAAAATGTGGATTTTGTCCTGATGACTTTGTTCTCCTTAGGATTCAGCAGTCCATCTGCATTTAAAAGACAAAGGCCACTCTTGAAGACAGCAAAGTTTTGAACAGAGAGGAGCTTTGGTTTGAAAGGGGGGGGGTCAAAGAGGCCATCTATGTCACTGCCCTGTCTCAACAGAGGGGGAGGGATACAAAATCATCTATCTCCAGTCTACAATACAGTCTTTTTTTAGCAGTTCCAAGAAGGCTCCACACCTATTTGCACTACTCAGGTGACCCTGAGGACACAGATAAACCTCCAAGTGCCCTTAATGACTCTCTAAAAGAATGCAAATGGCCAACTGTCTGCAACAAGTATAAATCCTTCTGTTCCCCACCATCCAGTCAGAGCTGAAGAAGCTTCTTGGATGAGAAGCGAAACATCTTCAAAGAAAAACAAAAAAGTCCAGTTGCCTCTTGAAAAAGCACCTTTGGGATAACCATGACATGGATGACTAAGAATCTTCATAGACATTCCCCTCGGGACAGTGCTATAGGGCACTGAATGCCAAAATAATTAGACCAGGGAAAGTTTTTTTTTTTCCTTTGGGTTATCACTCTGCTGAACACCTAATCCTCACAGTATAGTATTACATCTAAGTATATTTACCCATATTGTATGGCTGTAGTATTATTATTATTATCCTTCTCATCTTCTCTACTACCCCCTGTTATTTGTATCATTATTACATTTATTATTATTCTGTTGCTTTGCATGTATACTGAGAGCTTCTGCACCAGAGACAATTCTTTGTGTGTCTAATCACTCTTGGCCAAATAAAGTATTCTAATTCTAAATTGTAAGTTCATTTGTAAATTTGAATTATTGCAACTTTATGAACTGTATTGTGCTTCATAAATCAATGTTTATGATTTTATATTTGAATGAAGCCACCTTCTAGTCATGTTACTCAATAATTCCAATTCAGCCATAATATCTGAACAGAATTGGAAGGGTAATTTAGGCCACCAAGTTCAACTCCTATCCTGTGTAAAACACCAGATTAAACCATTCCCAACTGATGGTTGTTAAACTTCTACTCCAATGCATCCAGTGATGTGAAGGCCAGTACTTCTCTGAATAATTGATGCCATTGTCAAAACACTCATTGTGATGAACTAGCTAGGAAGAACTACTGACACATAATCACAGGTTTTTTGAGGAATAAAACACAGCAAGGGGAACTTTCAAATAGTTTTTTAGTATTTGTATTTACAAAACTTCAAATATAGCTTGATAAAAAATAGAGATTAATTGATAATTTGAACTCTGGAATATTAAACTCAAGGAAAATCTTGAGAAAGAATAAAGCTTATCTACCTCTGAAACTGGTAATTGATTGCATAAATCTGCTTTAGATTATTTCATCTGCAAAAAGAATCCACTTCAGACAGAATATTTTTACTTTTGAAGTCTGGGGTTAACATTTCAAAGCAACACAGGCTTTTATTTATTTATCTGTGTATTCCTTGTTCCTTCCCTATGGATATATGTTTTGTTCAACATTCCTTATATTTTGTTTTATCATATTTTTTTAAGATTCTTCCACTTGTCTCACTGATTTAATCAAATGTATATTAAACAAAGTGCCATAGTTTAAAGTTCCGTATGTAACCAATGTGTAGTGTACAGTGTATAATGCATAGGCTGGGGAACCACAGTTCAGATCTCAGGCCTGAGGGGTGATCTTGGACAAATCATTGTCATATTAAGGCATGATTTGTTTAACTCTACAGTTGTCAAATAAATCATAATACGGTGAGTACTTATGCAAGAACGACCCACAAAACATAATTCACAACCTACAAGATCTATTTTGCTGTAACCTATCAAAATAAATACAATAACTGCATTATGGCCCGCATGAATTCGGTTTCAATCTACTTTGTCTGTCAAGGGGTTAAAACTTATAGGGCAATGTAATTCAGCAATGTGTAGAAATAATGGGTTGCAAAATAAACACTTTAAAAATAATAGCAGGGACTAATATATAGTATAAACCATTTCTGGATTATCTTATAATGCCACCCCTACTTTTTCCTTAAAAGAAGGATTCACATAGACTCAGTGTAGGAGTTAAGATGAGGAAAGAAGGGGAATGATTATGGTTAAAATCAATATATCAATCTTATCAGCTTTGTTTGCTACCATTGTGTTACATTGGGTTTAGTTAATCATCTTTGGTGGCTGAACAAGAAAGGGGAGTGTTTCTTATTGATGATAGGCTTTTGTTTTTAATCAATGTCTAAATTTTGCTTCAATATGCTTTTCTCTGGCAATTTGCTTTCTCTTGGTCAACACGGACAGTTTAGTTACTGCATCTTATAGGAGCATTTGGACTGATCTGGTGAATGATGTGGAACCTAACCAGCCTAACTCTGATGATAGGTAACTTGAGGGAGTCTCAAATGCTGGGAAGGAGTTCTTCGCATCCAGTCTGCTTCAGCTCTCTGAATGTTGATCAGCAGGAATGTGTGTGGCATATACTAGGACAATCAAACATGAGACAAACTGAAAAAGTCCTAGTTTTACAGGTTTATGAACTAGGAATCCAAACTAGGTGGTTTTACCCAAATGTTGGGGAGAAAATGGTCTTCACTGACTGCAGTGACTAGTTATCCATGCATTGTTCTATTTGGCAGTTGTGGACTGAATAAATAAAAAAATAAATATATCGAGAATATTTAATTTATTTAGGATTTAGAAACTTCTTCTGAGTATCATTTTTTCCTAGGTCTCAAGAATTTCAGTTATTAACCATTAGCCACATTGGTCCAGGATAATGGGGTCCAGGATAATGGGATTTATACCAATCTGGACAGATGTCAAATGTTAAAATTATTTTTAAAGTTTTCCTTAATGAAGTCACTACGTGGTAGTACTGCAGGAATCCTCTATGGCAGGGCTGTCAAACTCCCATCCTGCGGGCCGGATGCATCACGTGCTGGCCACGCCCACACCCGGTTTAGCGAAGGGGGGAAAAGTCCCAATACATCATATGATGCCACCGTGATGACGTGAGTTTGACACCCCTGCTCTATGGAGTATTTGTCCTTTGCTCAAGTTACCCGTGTAAATAGATATTTATCTCTACTTTGTGGCTATAGCTCAAAGGCAAAGAAAGATTAGGTAGCAAACTTCACACACCGTATAATACACACTAATATTCCAGATGCTACTCTTAAGCATCATTTAGTAAAAAAAATCCATTTTAGTTAGAGTTACACACATCAGAGAGACCTGCATATCCAACATCAGATAACATCATGGTATGATAGAACGTAGAAACACAATCCTTTTCATGGGACTTGGTTCAAAGGATTTATTGGGGGTGGGAAGGAGGGAAATCTGAAAAACTGGATGTGAACCAAGTACCCATACTTTTATTACAGGATAAGTAAGCTGCAGGCCTTACTTTGGTGTAATGGATGTGGAGATCATCCTCCAGGAGATATGCCCAAATTCATTAACCACTTGATAACATCTGATTTCTAATCACCATCAACTAGTCAAGTTTTTATATCTCTGCCATATTTTGATCTGTAGATACCACCATATCAGTCATTGTTATGTTTATAATACAATATATGCATACCTAATTAATGGAAATGACTGAATGAGTGAACATACAATATCAGTCTGGTTTACCTGATAAGGTAACAGATTCACACCTGCCACTGAAAAAAAAATCTAATTTGTGTGTATGAGTTTTTTAACTGTTTTTATTATGTTTTCTTTTAATGGTTTTTATATTGTTGTGAGCCGCCCAGAGTCCCTTGGGAGTTGGGCGGCATACAAATTTAATAAATAATAATAATAATTCCAGGTGTCAGAAGACTTTGATAAAGTGCCTTCTTGTAGATCACTTCATATTGCAAAGGAGACAGAATTTTGTCCATTGTATAAAATTAACACGGAATCAGAGGTGGGTTCCTACTGGTTCTAACCGGTTCTTTAGAACCGTTAGTAGCTCAGCGATGACATCATGGAGCCGGTTCCGTCGGTGTCTCCGTGGGTGCCGCCATCTTGGATTTTGCTTCTGTGCATGCACAGAAGTTAATTTTTGCTTCTGCGCATGCGCAGAAGCTATTTTTTGATTGCCTGAGCGAACCGGCAGCAAAAGGATCCAGAACCCACCCCTGCACGGAATTATGTGTGTCTGCAGGGATGACAAGGGACAAATGACAAATTGGTGATGATGTCATCATGCAAATGCCTTGATTTAGATACTTGTATGAAAAGTCATTATGCAAGCACATAGTCATGTTATTTCTATGATGTCAGCACATGCATATATTCATTTTGATATTAGCAAAGTTTGTTACAGATATTAGGGCATGAAGGGACTCCAGGACCAGGCTATGTTTCACAGAGTCCATATAAGTTTCTTGCAATTGTTAAGGCAGGACTTCCCTCAGACCCTCCCTAT
The DNA here is from genome assembly GCA_003457575.1 of Thermophis baileyi. Taxonomy (NCBI): domain Eukaryota; kingdom Metazoa; phylum Chordata; class Lepidosauria; order Squamata; family Dipsadidae; genus Thermophis; species Thermophis baileyi. The sequence goes on along the minus strand of QLTV01012198.1, from coordinate 8,184,034 downwards.
TTTCCATTATAGCAATAGCAATAGCAATAGCAATAGCAATAGCAATAGCACTTAGACTTATATACCGCTTCATAGTGCTTTACAGCCCTCTCTAAGCGGTTCACAGAGTCAGCATATTGCCCCCAACAATCTGGGTCCTCATTTTACCCACCTCAGAAGGATGGAAGGCTGAGTCAACCTTGAGCCAGTGAGATTTGAACCGCCGAACTGCAGCTAGCAGTCAGCTGAAGTAGCCTGCAGTGCTGCACTCTAACCACTGCACCACCTCGGCTCTAGATTATAGATCTAGAGAAAGCAATGGAAAGTAAACTAATGAATGAGCAATGATTCTGATATACATTAACACATATGGAATAAGAAATGAATCTATATAATGTATTTTGAGCCACCATCTTTTCCTAGCAACCAGCCCTGTTTATTGAACTCTTATAAGCTGCCAGATATTCAGTATCTTGCTGATAATTTTTGTAGAACTAATTAAAAAAAAGAACAGTATGCAGACTGAATTGAGAATTTTGAAAGGAATCCTATTCGATCATTCCAGTGTATAAACTCAGTCCACAGAAAAAAAACTTTTGTTTAAAAAAACATGAATAAATACAAATGAGTAATGTCCTTAATTTGGACTCTAAATGGCTTCCTCAGTCAAGGAGGTAAATGGAATAATATTTTTTGTGTATGTGTGAGAGAGCTGAGCTCCCCTTAGTATCCTTTGTATTAAGACACTTTACAGCTGGGTCATCTCCTAAAAAAGAAGGAGCATATATCAGAAAATTCTCCCCTATGGTTTTGTTGTGATTTGAGAATGTATAACACTTAAATTTTTGTTTTATCTTTTTATTTTTTTGAAAGAGAAAGGATTCTGCTTTTTATTTTCTTTCACTTCTGTTTTTCCTGTGTTCTCATTTTTAACTGGCTGCTTAAAAAGAAAAACCATTTATTTAGATCATCTAGAGAAAATAAGCAGGCAGGCCTTTAATGATACTTGAATAGATGTGTGAATTCCATCACAGTTTGTTATATGCCAATGATGGCAAACATATGGCACGCGTGCCACAGGTGGCACGCGGAGCCATATCTGCTGGCACACGAGCTGTTGCCCTAGCTCCAGCGCGCATGTGCCTGCCGGCCAGATGATTTTCGGCTTGTGTGGAGGCTCTGGGAGGATGTTTTCAGTCTCTGAAGGGCCTCTGGTGGGCGGGGGAGGCAGTTTTTGCCCTCCCCAGGCTCCAGGGAAGCCTGGAGAGGGTAAAAAAACGGGACTACTGGGCCCACCAGAAGTCGGGAAACAGGGGAGCAGGGGGGTCATGTGCGCATGCGTGGGGGCAGCACAAGGGGGTCGCATGTGCAGGGGGGCATTGAATTATGGGTGTGGGCACTTGCACCCGTGCTTTCGGCACCTGAGGAAAAAAAGGTTCGCCATCACTGTTATATGCTGACAGAGAAATAAAACCAGCACTGAAGAAAAGAAGTAATTCTTTAAAAACCAATGAGTTTATTTGTTATTATGATTTTATTCAAACTTACAGTTAAACAAATAAAAACTAATACAAACCAATGAATTTAAAGGTACAATAAAGTAATTGGTTATTCCTCAGAAAATTTTCCATTTCATTGATAAGACTGAACTGACCGAACCTCTTTATGAAAGCTAACTAAAGTTATCCTAGTTACATTAATTTGGTTGTTTGCCAGATTATGTTGATAATGATATTTCAGAATAACAGAATAACAGAGTTGGAAGGTACCTTGGAGGTCTTCTAGTCCAACACCCCTGCTCAAGCAGGAAACCCTATACCATTTCAGATGAATGGTTGTCCAATCTCTTCTCAAAAATTTCTAGTGTTGGAGCAACCACAACTTCTGGAAGCAAGTTGTTCCACTGGTTCTGTCTGTCAGAAAATTTATCCTTAGTTCTAGGTTGGTTCTCTCCTTGATTAGTTTCCATCCATTGCTTCTTGTCCTGCCTTCTGGTGCTTTGGAGAATAGGTTGACCCCCTCTTCTTTGTGGCAGCTCCTCAAATATTGGAACACTGCTACCATGTCACCTCTAGTCCTTCTTTTCATTAAACTACACATACCCAATTCCTGCAACCATTCTTTTTATGTTTTAGCCTCCAGTCTCCTAATCATCTTTGTTGCTCTTTTCTATAGTCTTTCTAGAGTCTCAACATCTTTTTATATCATGGTGACCAAAACTGGATATAATATTCCAAGTGTGATCTTACCAAGGCATTATAAAGTGGAACTAAAACTTCACATGATCTTGATTCTATACCTCTCTTAATGCAGCACAGGACTGTGCTGGCTTTTTTGGAAGCTGCAGCCTGCTGCTGGCTCATATTTAAGTGATTGTCCACTAGGACTCCCAGATCCCTATCACAGTTATTACTATTGAGTCAGATCCCACCTATACTATATCTGTACATTTAGATTTTTCTTGCCTAAATGTAGAACCTTAGTTTTCTCATCATTTCCTTGTGCATTTTTGCAACTTGTTAAAATCACAAAAGGAAAACAACTCCAACTCCTTTATATAAAAAGGACATTCATATGGATGAGATTTGGTGACAGTACAAAAACATGAATTTGTTGTTAGTTGCGAAGTCGTGTCCGACCCATCACGACCCCATGGACAACATTCCTCCAGGCCTTCCTATCCTCTACCATCCCCCTGAGTCCATTTAACCTCACGCCAACTGCTTCAGTGACTCCATCCAGCCACCTCATTCTCTGTCGTCCCCTTCTTCTTTTGCCCTCAATCTTTCCCAGCATTAGGCTCTTCTCCAGTGAATCCTTCCTTCTCATTTGGGGGCCAAAATATTTGAGTTTCATCTTTAGGATCTGGCCTTCTAAAGAGCAGTCAGGGTTGATCTCCTCTAGGACTGACCGGTTTGATCGCCTTGCAGTCCAAGGGACTTGCAGGAGTCTTCTCCAGCACCATAGTTCAAAGGCCTCAATTCTTTGGTGCTCAGCCTTTCTTATGGTCCAACTTTCACAGCCATACATTGCAACTGGGAAAACCATAGCCTTGACTATACACACTTTTGTTGGCAGGGTGATGTCTCTGCTTTTTAGTATGCTGTCTGAAATAAGATCTCCATCTAACTATGAAAAGTGACTCTGAGATTTTCATTGTTGAAAAGGTAGATTTTATTTCTTGCAAGAAATTTAATTAACATTGATTAAAATATGTTCTTTTGGGTTTGTTGGGAAATTAAAGTAGGTCTGATAAAGAAAAACATGGATCAGGTTGTACACAGATTTTCAACAGTGGAAAGGTCATTGAACATCTGTAGTTGCACAAGTAAATAATTTTAGACCTTGGCCCTAGAAATTTATTTTGCATTATCATGCTAATATGAAAATAATAACTATTTTAATGTAGAAAATAATAAAGTATTTTTTAAAAAAAAAAATAAGTGACTGAAGATCCAACAACATCAGACCATAGGACCTGGCACAGTTCAGTTTTTAATTGATTTTGATTTGATTGAATTATTGATTGATTGATTGATTGATTGATGATTGATTGATTGATTGATTATAGTTCATATGTCACATACTGATAAAGGAGAATATTTGTAGCTCACAGTTGTAATGAGGGGTCCTTGGTTCTCTCTGAGTTTGGTTGTTTTCTTGCAGACGTTTCATTATCCAAATTACTAGGTAACATCATCAGTGCTGGTAGGGAGTGGGGTTTGCTCTCATTTTATATTGTAGGGGCTTGCCCTGTCAGCGTTGGTGGGGATGGGTCTTGGTGATTCTTTGATTGCCCTGTTTACTGTCACTAAATCTAACAAGATTCAGAGCAGCTTACAATAGACAACAATAACAATATAAAACCATTATAAATAAAACTAAGCCAATCCTTCCTGATTTGTTATTTTGTGTCCTGCATTCATGTATTATATACTCCTGTCATTACCCTCTCAAAAATATTTTCCAGAATTGGTTGGTGGGAAGCTGTCAAGGGACTCCTGCAGATGCACAAACTCATCACCACAGTTTTGTAACTGAAGTCAGGGAAAGATTTCTTCCAGGCAACAAAAAGCAATAAAATCTAGTTCATTGAAAGGAACATATATGATTCAAGCTGCTTTATGACTGAAATAGAAATAGCAAATATAATGTCATTTGCCAGCTGTCTCACAATTGCTTATTTAACAACTGTCTAAACTCATGATGTGACTTGAAATGGCTATATTAAATACAGTGCTGGGAGATTACTAGAATATCTGCTGTTTCCTTTTAGTTCTATAGGACTTGGTCCCATGGGGATGCCAATATGTTTACAGATTTCTACCTTGATATCCAATAGGATTTCTTGCTTGCTTTATTCAGTTTGTATGGCTGCCCATTTCAACAAGTGGCACTGCTCCATTTAATCTTTTCGTATGAAAGAGAGAGAGAGAGGGAGGGAGACAGAGAGAGACAGAGAGAGACAGAGACAGAGACAGAGACAGAGAGAGAGAGAGAGAGAGAGAGAGAGAGAGAGAGAGAGAGAGAGAGAGAGAGAGAGAGAGAGAGACTTACACAAAGAAGGAACATATTGTGAAGCAAAACACCAAACTCATCATCTTTATTTTCAGGAATGGTTCTGATCTGAAAATCTCCATATCGAGCTTTCTTAGCTTTCTTAGAAAATGAAATCAAGGAACAGCAGCAACCTGCTTGCTTAGAAAAAAAGGACCAGGGATAATCTCTTCTTGTAGAAGGGAATGTTAATGTTACAGTACATTTCACTAGTGTTAGGTAGCATTTTATTAGACTTAGGCAGTACACTGTATATAACATGCTTTCAAAATTCCAGTTGTACCACCAGCCCCAAAAGGAGACCACTGAAATAGTTTGGATGTTTTTCCTAGTATTCTCTAATATCTAACAAATATTTCTATAGTGATCATTATAAAAGAGAGAGTGGCATGAATGGTCACTATAACATATTTTTTTATTATTATTATTTCATCTCACAGGAGTTGTGCTTCTCATTTACTAGGCTTGCCATAAATAAAAGTAGTTGGCCTGTTTGATTCATAGAACAGCACCTATTGCCACTGCTACTGTATTTCACATTACAGCTTCATTCACCTTGAGACAGACAGTAGAGATTTTAGAACTAAATTCAGTGATAAGATAGATACATCAATCACCTAGAGCTCTGACTGGCCAAGGCATGTATTTCTGCATGCAAAAATATGCAGAAAATGCATCATGCACATGCTTTCTTCATGTACAGAAGAAAACATTGATTAAGAATCATAAAAGTTAGTCACTCCTTGGTTTAGGGTGCACTTTGCAAGAGCCAAGTTTAATATTAGTACAGAAAGATAATAGATTAAGTGAAAGGAAGGATGACTTTGTTGTATTTCATGAGCTGACTATTAATGAACAAGATGGTAGGTTTGTTGTTTAATAATACACTGTGGCATTGCAACACATAAAACCTTATTTTAATACCTTAAGGGAATGGAAATCTACTACCAAAGAGATATTCTATGAGTGCATAATCCACTGGGATTCTGATTCAGAAGAAGCAACAGAAACCTAAACCTTAAGAATTCAGAAAACAGAGTTGGAACAGACCTTAGAGGTGTTTTAGCCCAACCCCTGCTCATGCAGGAGACTCTATAGTGTTTCCGACAAATGGCTGCCCAATCTCTTCTTAAAAACATTCAGTGACGGAGCACCAATAGTTTCTGGAGGCAAATCAATTAATTGTTGTATATGTCAGGAAGTTTTTCCTTATTTCTAAGTTGGATCTCTCCTTGATTAGTTTCCATTCATTGTATCGTATTCTGCCTTCAGGTGCTTTGGAAAATAGGTTGACCTCTTCTTTGTGGCAACCTCTTAAATATTGGAACACTGCTGTCATGTCAACACTTGTCCTTCTAGGAATGACATTCTGGATGACTAACAGTATGTTAAAATAATTTTATAAAAGTATTAGCAAAGAATGAAAAGCAGCAATAGTCTCTTATTCATAATATACCTGTAGATAGGACCATGTTTTGAAGATATTCCTCAATTTTCTCTGGTTTTTTATAAAACAAACTCCCAATATAGGTAGTCTGTTTTTAATAGCTACACATCATCATTTCTGCAATCTTCTATTAATTTTAAGATGGATTTCAGGAGCCTGTGGCAGAAGTCAGCTGCATTCCCCAATAATATGATATGATACAGCAAAAAAAAAATAATTATATGAAAGAAAGTCATTCATTATATGAGAGAGAGTTTTGTGCTAACTTAAAATGAACAACACCTGAAAATTTTTGAAATCCATTATAAGTCCACTTAACATTGGTATAGGAAAATTCTTTATTGCTAAATGAGAGGATGTAATCTCATACAAATGATATTTTTATTTATAGCTAGCATGACCATAGATAAAATTTGATATGTGTTTATTGCCAGTGAGGAAAAGAAAATTCAGTCCAACCCATACAGGATCAAAATGACCAAGTGTGTTCAACATGTCTAAATAAACTGTAAAATGTCTTCTCAAAGACATTATTATTCCAAATCGAAATCCAAATTATGACATTAATCAGAAAATTCTGTTCAAAACTTTTGATGTCCTATCTCTTCAGTCTTACATTTTTCCCACGTTGAGCTGTCAGATATCTATGGAAAATGCACAAGCATGGTATGAGTATATTATTATCTGTTGCTCATATTCTCTAATTTTTAGAGTCATAGTTATTTCTGAAGCTCAAATTATGTAACTATCAGCATTAATAATGATTAACATCCTCATGAATTTATCTCATGTCAAAGTAGTCATATTAGCCCTCATTTTGCCTCGTGATTTGCTGGCATTGTTTCTAAAGACAAACCCTACAAATGCTTTCTATTGTTTTTGTTTGTTTGTTTGTTTGTTTGTTTTTTGTTTTGCCAGATTTTATATATGTGTGAAGATTATAGGGGTTCTTTGGCAGAATTTTTGGCTACTTCAGTTCATCTCATTTTATCCTCTTTTACTGAATAATAATAAAAAAAAATCTCAACCAAGATTTGGCTTCAATGTTTTGGAGGCTTGGAATTAGTGCAGTCATAATTGTTGCTTTTTTCTTTCAATAATTTACTAGAAAGAGATATACATGAAGAAAATTAATGTGAAAAGAAATAGATATTGTCATATCTCAGAATTAATGATAGACTTTCAGTAAATGGACAATGAATAATAGAACAATCTTTTAGAAATGGGAGCTATTTTCTAATTTCTATCCTCAATGAACATATCAACTTTCCTTTATAAAAATGGCTTGGCTACACAAGTGAGAGAGAGAGGAAGGGAGGGAGGGAGAGAGTGGAGAGAGATAAGAGAGAGAGAAGAGAGAGAGAGAGGAGAGAGAGAGAAGAGAGAGAGAGAAAAGAGAGAGAGAGAAGAGAGAGAGAGAGAGAGAAAAGAGAGAGAGAGAGAGAGAGAGAGAGAGAGAGAGCTCGCTTCTTGTCACCTCTCCCAAGGGAGTCAAATGGAAGATATTTTGGCAATAGTTCAGATCAACAGCTTATTAGATACTCCTGTCTCAACCACTGCTGACCAGCTTCTAAGGCTTGATCTAAAACATGGATGACTCCATAATGATTATTACTGTTGGAGAACAGACTGTCCAAGCTAGGCAGAAAAGACATATGGGGAATTAGTCTGGAATCTGTACATAGGTAGAAGAAGGCAAGGTCTGTCTCCCCTTTCAATCCTGTTGAACCTTATCTAGTCTGGCCCAGGTGCAAACTGCCAGTCTGAGAAGATTCCTGTGTTATAGGCATGAACAATAAAATAACTATTTGAAATCATGTGCAAATCTGATTATTTGCACTTAACAATTACAATGCTGCTAGATGGCACTGTACCATTAAATCTGACAAGCTGCTATCTACATCTCTGGGATCTAAGGTCTGAAGTAGAGTCACTGTGATGATCTATTTGATCATTTCATCCCCAGAGAGCCATGAGGATTTCCCCAGCTTCTCTTTAGCTCCATATATATGAAGAACAGAGAACTCTTGTCTAGAGATATAATTTTATTTTCAGATGGTCTTTCAGATAAGTGATGTGCCAAGCCATGCACGGATGCTTTGTATGTTGTGTCATACATTCTTTGTTATCCTTTCTTCCACCCATTACTACTTGTTTTTAATAACCATTTGAGATCTCACTTCACCCAAATGTCTATGTGTATAATTTGTACTTGAATTATTTCTCCCTTAATTTGAAGATGCAGAGTGCTTCAAAATATCTTAACAACACATAAATATATATAGCAATAATGACAACATACAGTAATAACAGTAACATTCACCAAATGTACTTCACCAAATGTACTTCACCAAATGTGAAGTACCAATTGGGCTGCAGGCTTTGCTGAAGTATCCATAATTTATTTTAAAGCTTATATACAAGTTTTCTTTAACCAAGGATCATCAACAAAAGAATTAAGTAATTGTTAATTTTTATTTCAATAAGGAATAACCTTACTGAATACAAGAATTCTTATGATTCTTGCATTAGGAAAAGAAAGTTTAATTTATGTGATTGTTGCATTTTTCAATCTTGTATGTGCAAGGATCAATTAATTACAAAGATTTTCTCTTTTCTTGTTTATTTAGGAAAAGAAGAATATATTGCAACATTCAAAGGATCAGAGTATTTCTGCTATGACCTCTCCCAGAATCCTATCCAAAGCAGCAGCGATGAAATAACTCTGTCCTTTAAAACTCTACAGAGGAATGGACTAATGCTTCACACTGGGAAATCAGCTGATTATGTCAACCTTGCCCTGAAAAATGGAGCTGTCTCCTTAGTTATTAATTTGGGCTCAGGGGCCTTTGAAGCACTGGTGGAACCTGTGAATGGGAAATTTAATGACAATGCCTGGCATGATGTGAAAGTAACCAGGAATCTGCGTCAGGTAACAGTACAATGGTTACAGCAATAACTGACTTTGCTTCTGCTACAGCTAAGTGTTTGGTGATCTTGCAGTTAGAATAACATGCAGCTGAGTGTTTAACAGACCTCTGAACCCTAAGGTTCACCATGTTATGTAGAGATGTATAATTCTTTTTATACATGAGCACAGGCACACCTAGAAAGTATTTTTTAACCAGGATTGCTTTGAACAATTATGCAAACACAGCCAGATGCTTAAAGTTGTTTATGTGTGAGAGGCAGGTGGACTGGGAAGAGTAGATCATTTTTATCAAGAAGATTAGACACTTAGATAATCAATTCTTTCCCAGGCTACTATTTCATACTTGTAATTTTCCAGAAGCTCCTACTATTGCTGAAACAAAGCTGAATGTTTCTTTGTTTTTCCTTTTATCTACTGGGTCCCTTAACTATATTTTAAGCAATCGAAAACTGATTATAAAGATGAATAAATACCTAAAAATACATTTATAACAGAGAATTTCCTCAAAGAAACATGTCCTGCCAATGAACTTATGCATAGCATTTATATCCTTAGGTTGCACTTCTGTATATAAGTTACTGCAAGAATTCCAATGAAATTGATGAGAGTTATCCATGCAAAAATGGTGGTAGGATAATATCCTAAATAGTTCATTCTATTCTATTTCATTCAAATAGTTGTGAACAATTTTGCTTTGATTGTCAAGTTTAAAAAGATTGTGATATTTTAGTGGTTATACTTGCTTTCAGAACAAACATTTGCTTTGCTATAAAACCAAACTTAGTGAGAGGGAACTACATTAATAGTGAGACGCTAATATCTTGTGAATCTATGGCTGAAATGGGATACAGACAGTAAAGCCTAAATGTAAACCTTTCAATTCTCCATTGTGGTAACAATATATCACACTTAACTCTGTGTGGGATTTGACTCTGAAAGACCAGTTACTATCACTTATCAGGAAGCTTCAGCTGGCTCTGGACAATTTGCTGATTTTTAACCCAATGTAGACATCTCTTTTATGTACAGGTCTACCAGTGAGGTTATAGCCAGCTCTGAGCCTTCTTCTATACAATTCAAAAGCTGTGTAAAATGTTTCTAAGGATAACCCCTGTGCAGGATGCTAAACATCTTATTAGAAGAAACATGTGATAGACATTTTTACGAGCTCTCTGATGAGCACAGAAAATACCGAGAAGGAGACAAGAAGGATTCCATCTGGGATATTGTTAGTGGTACTTCCAATGTTACCAAAAAGCTGTGAGACAGAGTGTAGAGTGTATAGAAGTAGTAAATAAATAACATAAATAAAAAATATGTTTAAGACATGAATATGAAAGTTTTCACTCTAGCTCTCTCTCACGCACAAATCCTTTTTAAATGTTAAACAGGAGTTATAGTAGAAGCCATGCTTTCTTTCTCCTATTTCATTAAAATATGCAGCATATAGACAGTTCAGGTTTTTCGTGAGGATAAGAATGATAATGTTCATGTCTATATATAAAATAATGATAGAAACAGTAATTAAAAGAACATGAATACAGAACAACTAATTTTTAAAAAGTAGACATTGAATTAGACTGCACTTTCTAGATTTGCCTTTGCTCATCCAAAAGTGTTGAAACAATGAAGCTCTTTAAAAATTATATACAAAGAGAGTGAAAGGGATCAGGTACAGATTGTTCTGGCAGGTGCATGATCAGACAGTCAGATGCAGAAATCCATTCTACTCATTGTTGTGTGTCAGGATCAGGGGAGTCCGTGAGGTGGTCAAAAAAGTCAAAATGGTACCCACATCTGCACAATCAAAGCCCTGACCCTTTTAATGAAAGGGTGGGGGGTTTTAATTGCATAGCTGCAGCTGCCATCTTGACTTTTATGACCTCCACTCCCACGGACACCCCAGGTCGAGATATTTGCTTGGTTTCATTGCAGTAAATTGTGATCCTAAAGTCCATCAATATGACCGAAAGAGTTGAAAAGGAGTTGAAAAGGAGTCCTTGTGTGCTGAGTGAAAAATAAAATGAAATGAAATGAACATTAAAAAAATTGAGTACTAGGGAATTCCTAGTGATTTGTGGGAAAATGAGTTTGGGAAAGGTTTGGGGATCAGGAGAAGCCGAGGTCAGATGATGAGCTTTAGGTATTCCAACACAAGAGTCATTTCGAATGTCTGTCAGAAACATTCAGCTGGAGGAGAACAAAAGGAACGTGGTTGTATATCTGTTTCTGTCTGGTGGAGAGCTGAAATAAGATCTACAGTATATATATAAATATATATATTTAAAAAACTATATTGATCAATATCACAATATATATTTGCAGGAAAATACAACTGCTGTTACCTCTGTGGAGGCCTATCTGTTAGTCTGCTTTTTTATTTTTCCTTGTAAAATTATTTTGCCCTTTTTTCTGTGTTACTAACATGCTTAATAACTAACATGTCATTCATGGAATGTTTCATTCTACTAACCGTTACCTGAACCAAAATAATGTACTAACATTGGTAGTGACCATCATATTTTTTAAGTAAACAATCGTTATTCTGTTCACAAGTTTTTAATTTCCTTTCTCCCCCCTTCTCCACAAAGCACTCAGGCATTGGACACGCTATGGTAAACAAACTACATTGTTCGGTAGATATCATTCTAATTGTTTCTTATTTTGGGTTTGCCGTGTGTTTCCTTTCTTTCTTTTAACTGTAGACATCATTAACAAAAGAGGAACTGCGGTTGGTACTCTTCTGCTTACTTTTTTAACCTCCTTGTCATCTGTTGTTGATCTCTTTTCTTTTATTTATCTGTTCCTGTCCGACTCTTTCTCTCTCTTTCTCCTTTTTTTTTCCTTTTTTTCCTTTTCCTTTATTTTTGGAAGTCACATATAGAGGGGCATCGTTAACATTTTGCATCAGAAGCTGTGGTTTACTAACAAGGGATTAAGCTGGCCTAACATGCTGCTGGCGTAGCCAGCCTTCTAACCATTCATAATGCATGGCATGTAAGCATGGATGGGGACGATGGAAGTTACACATTCATCCATTGTTACTTCATCAAGGAACCATTTGATTCTCTCCATTCCTTTCTCTTTTCTTCTCCTTCTCTGAAATCTGCTTTCCTGCATGTGCACATCAGAGTCTGCTGCTGCCACTTGGTTGTTTTTTGCTGTTTTTTTTTCCTTTCTTTTTTCCCCTGCTTTGGCATGGAATTAGGCCCTTGCATGGACAGTTGCTGCTGTATATATATCTATATATAGTGCAAAGAGTGATTGTGCTGCTGGCAATATGGCTTGTGCCTTTTTTCTGTTATCAAAGTGCACGCTATTTTTATTAGTCAATGACAGACTTTAATAAACTTACTAATATGTAACACCAGCTAAACTAACCTAGGAAGCATTCTACTAACACCATTTTTGTGTCTGCTAATCAACCTTTTGAGTTGCAAATAGGGACTGCTGACACTAGCTCAATAATAAGACAACTCTTTTAAATAGTTAGAGCTCCTAGGGATAGAATCCAAGTCTAAACCTCAAACAGACATGAAAATGGGCTCCGCCTTAGGTCTCAAAAATAAAAACAAAATAAAAATAAAAATAAAAACCAGGCATATCCCAGGACATTAGTATGTAGGTCTGAGTATAGCGTGTCCTTTCCCTGTGCTTTGTTATCTAGGTGACTATATCAGTGGATGGAATTCTGACCACGACGGGCTACACACAAGAAGACTACACCATGTTGGGCTCCGATGATTTTTTCTATGTTGGAGGCAGTCCTAGCACAGCAGACTTGCCAGGATCACCAGTCAGTAACAACTTTATGGGTTGTCTCAAAGAGGTAAATAATGTCACCATCATAATTATCATTCCATCATGAATACCTAGAGATTGGTAAGGAGCAGGGGTTAAAACCTCAATTTATTTTTACATTCTTCTGGTCTGAGATTTGATTAATTAGCTTGCTTTATCAATCTAAATCTAAAAAGATAATCTGAGATTTTGTGAGTCACAAAGTTGTAGACTTAGACACTTAAGTCTGCCTCCTTTACCTATCTCTAATATCATGAGTAATCTACTGTATGACTGAATATGCTGTTTTCTGGAAATGCTTAAAATGCTACTGAATAATACATGCTGCCTTTAATAATACAATGGAAATATTAAAATCACTTTCGATGTTATTGAGTGTGACCAGTCTTTGAAAAGTTTAGGATCTCTATGAGTTTTTGATAATGCAAAAACAAAAAAAGTGAAGAATGATGTTAAGTTAGGTCATGGGTAACACAGCATTGTCACTGAGTAGATCAACTTGTATCTGAGTCTAATCCTACCAGGCTGTTGGTGAAAGGCCTTAAAATCTTTAATCCAAAAAAATGAGGTCCTTGCACATAAAATATTAATATGACAGAAAGGTTTAGCCTTAGTATCTCCCTAAAGTGATAGTTTTCAGTTACAATGGATTTTAATTGAATACAAAATTGTACTACTTGTCAATCAAGGTAGCATACATTAGCTAAATAATTATGTATGAATGCTATGTTTCCAAAATGAGTTCGGTTAATTTTTTCAACTAGATGTCAGTCATGTTTTAATGGGCTACATTCAATAACTTAAATGAACTTATACATACATACATACATACATACATACATACATACATACATACATACATACACACACACACACACATCCTCTCTCCTCTAACCTGCAGTCTCGGTGCATCTCTGAAATCTGTTCCAAACGTTATCCAGATATTAAGGGCAGGCAGGGTAACATCTTATTGCAAGAATAAAGTGATTGTCCTCATTGGAGGATGCAGTTGTCATTTAAATATGTAGCACTACTAGGAATAACAATATAGGTGTTTTACCAAGAAACATTAAAAGATTGGAGGAAATGGCTGATATATGAAATCTCATATCCTAGTCCAGTAAGTCTTTCCCAGCATGTTTTAGTGCAGAACCTGAGCTTTCCCACTGAACAGATTTTCTAGTACCAATACATACTGTAGTTATACATATTTCATAGAGGAAACTTCTCCTTCTAATAAAAGAAATAGGAAAGTTTTCATGTGTTATCATATCAGTGGGTCTGAGTGTATTTTATATTAGTACTTGGAGATAACCTATAAATTACATACCAATATGGTAAGAGTGCTCCTTTACATCATTTGCATGTACAGAAATGTTGATTAGAAATAATATTTAATTCATGGAGATCAACAGTGACCATAATTTTCAAAGGATAGATTAATTGAAACAAAATGTATACTTCTAAATATTAGAAGTGGGGGAAAATAAATAATGGGTAATAATAGGTATCATGTACTGTATATTTTGGAATCTTCTCAAAGATTTATTCATAACTAAAAATAACATGATGGATTACTAAATATAGGAAGAGTAAGTGCCAAATGTACCTCTTTGGGGAATGCATTCCATAATCTAGAGGCCACACAGAATAATGTCCTCCTTGCATTGACGGTAATTGAGCTTCTAGCAATGGTAGCATCTTTAGAAGGGCCTCTGCTGTTGGTCTATATAACCAAGAAGGTTCATGGTGAGAAAAGCACTCTTTCAAATAATCAGTTTCTAAGACATTTCTGGCTTTAAGGACAAACAGTGTCATCTTTTGGGACCCAGAAAGTGTGCCTTCTCTGTGGCGGCACCTGCCATGTGGAATAAAGTCCTCCCTGAGATCCTGAAAGCTCCCATCCTGATAGCATTCAGGAAAGCTTTAAAGACCTGGCCTTGTGGTAGGATGCATGTGACATCCCGTCTCCTCATTAGGGGTGATTGATGTTTTTTTGGTTTTTTGTTTCTGTTGACATTGTATTGTCATTGTGTTATTTCTTTGTGTATCTGTGTGTAAATGTAATTTATATTATTATATTATCTTCTTGAGGCAGGTAGTACCAAAATCAAATAAATAAACAGGAGCACCTTAAACCAAGCCTGGTGATAATTTGGTAGTCAGTGCAGATCTTTTAGTAACAGTTTTATATGATTCCTCTAGTTTGTTCTGGCTGCCATGTTTTCCTCAAACTTGACTACCTTTCATTAGTAGGCTAATGTGAGTGCATAGCAGTTGTTATATGGATTCTAAGAACAATGTGGACAATTGAAAGGAAGTGTCACAGTTGTGCCACTGACAATAATTTTGCAAATACGTTCTTTGCAAATCCAGTGGGGTCAAAGTGCACAAAGAACACTGGCAAATCTGCTCTTCCTGGGAAAGTACGACTTATTTAGAAAAAGTTTTACCTCAGTCTCAGAGTCCTGCTTACATTTATCCATAACACTTCCATCTTGTCTGGATTTAATTATACCCATTATCCCTCATCCAGCCCCTTATTAAGACTAGGCAATATTCCAAGTTACTGTTTCTTTGAGCCGCGGTGGCGCAGTAGTTAGAATGCAGTACTGCAAGCTACTTCTACTGACTGCCGGCTGCCTGCAATTTGGCAGTTCGAATCTCACCAGGCTCAAGGTTGATTCATCCTTCCATCCTTCCGAGGTGGGTAAAATGAGGACCCAGATTGTTGGGGGCAATATGCTGACTCTGTAAACCGCTTAGAGAGGGCTTTAAAGCACTGTGAAGCAGTATATAAGTCTAAATGCTATTGCTATTGCTATTGTGGATTCAGAAGCCAGAGAGCAGTAGAACTAGATGTCACTAGCATGCTGCTGGTATCCTCTAGAGCTCCAAATTAACTCCCATAATGGTTTTATGGAGATGTTAAACAATAAAGATAACAAAATAGAGCCTCATGGAACACACAGGTCATTGATGCCCTGCTGCATTGGAGTGACACATAAGCCTAAGGAAGAAAGGAAAGAAATATATAAGTAAAGTAAATGCATAGAATGCTGAACAGTAGTTCCCAAATCAAAAGGAACACTAGAAGTACTGTAAGGCAATGCTCCCAAGTGTTAAAATGACTGGATGGTGGAATATAATGCTTATATTATGCTATGTTTAACAATATTATATTTTGAAAGCCATCAAGAGACCTAAGAGAACTAGCAGGTTCATGTATTTTCAGATTAAGTCATCCTTTACTGAGTTTATGGCATAGGCCAGATGAAACCTCAGACTCATTTAGCCTGAGAGACTAACATTTTCTCTATTAATTTACATTTCTCTATTAATATTTGATATTGTCTTAAATGAGGAAATGTTTAGGTCGAGGAAGGACTTTCAAATTTTCTAAAGGAGTCCTTTAGGTAGGCAAGAATACATCTGCCATTCAAGGGGTTTTTGACCATGGAACCAGTCCCAACCTGGCTAATATAATCATCCACAAACAAGTATAGTCAAGACAGTGGGACTTCCACTTTCCACACATCCTGTCCATATGATCCCCAAACTGAAAACCAGACTACCAGTAGCCAAGATTATCTCTCTGTGGCCTGTATGTTACAAAATAGTAGTAAATCCAATTAATGTTCCCTGAAAAAGATTACAAAATTTCTCTTCCAATCTCTAACTATTCTGGCATCACCAGACTCTTCTGTATAAATGCAATGGAGCAGAGAACTAAGCCCTTTTCACATTACTGCAGAGTAGAGTTTCAGATGACCCCATCTTACAACTCTGTGTAAGGTACAATTTATCACAATAATTTCTCTATTCATTCTCTGGTCTAACCACCGTGGTGGTGCAGTGGTTAGAATATAGTACCTTAGGCTACTTCTGCTGACTGCCAGCAGTTCGGCAGTTCAATTCCCACTGGCTCAAGGTTGACTCGGCCTTCCATCCTTCCGAGGTCAGTAAAATGAGGACCCAGATTGTTGGGGGGCAATATGCTGACTCGGTAAACCGCTTAGAGAGGGCTGTAAAGTACTGTGAAGTGGTATATAAGTGCTATTGCTATTGCTTCATTGCTGTCAGCTTCCAGGTAAAGGAAAGATGGTATTTAGGTACTATAAGGTTAACTAAAGGGGTCATTTTGCATATTTTACAAATCAGACAGACTTTTAACAGTATTGTCAGTAGATGACACAAGACATTCCACAAGTACCTTCAGAAAAAACATCTTTGTTTTTTGAAAATACATCTTTCCCCGCTTACCTTTGCAGTCAGATAAACTAGGGCAGGGGTCTCCAACCTTGGCAACTTTAAGACTTCTGGACTTCAACTCCCAGAGTTATCTGCCAGCTGGCTGAGAAACTCTGGGAGTTGAAGTCCAGAAGTCTTAAAGTTGCCAAGATTGGAGACCCCTGAACTAGGGAGCATCCCTTCTGAGATGTTGG